>JAHBMJ010000035.1:76257-126257 GCA_018398765.1 Chromera velia | reverse complement strand
TAATATGTGTTTGTTTGATCAAGTCGCATACACAAAGGGAACGCAAACGAAGAAAATCGTGGATGGACAACAGACAGACCAAGCAACCGACCTGCAGAGACGGCAGTCACTTCATCAAGTTCATCTCTCGTGGGCAATCTTCCTTCCGGCCCCCCCCGGCCCTCGTCTTCCCATGTCTCGAAGAACGCCTCCGCAACCGCCTCCACTGTCTCCTCAACATCCTTTGAAAGCACAACCGGATAGAAATCATCAGGCAAAGGAAGGGACCTGTACGGATCTCGTCTCTGCGATTCAGTTGGGATGAAACTCTGTCCCTTCTCAGCCCTTCTTTCACGTGCAACCTTGTACAACGCGTCCTGCATGTACAGACGCGCCATGGCTGCCGGATTCCCTCCCAATATGATGTCTGTTCCTCTTCCTGCAAGAGAGGCAGGTGATGAGAACAACAGATTCTCACATTGTACTCGCACTTGCTCACATTATCACTCAACACATTCTTGACTCCTGTGTATGCATATTCCTGCAGAGAGAAGAGAAGAGCAGAAAAACACGAAAGATGTTCAACAAGCAAGCCAGACCACAATGAGTGCTGCCCTGCATTCAAGCGGCATTTTTCCTGCAGATGCTGCTCCACTTCCCCTTTCTCAGTGGGCCTGTTGCGTAATCCCCCACAAGCACCCCCCCGACCAACCAGCCATATTTGTTGCCACAGTGATTGCCCCCTCTCTGCCTGCCTGCGCGATGATGAAGGCCTCGCTGTCTGCGTTCTCAGGCCTGGCGTTGAGCACAAACGCGTCGATGTCGATGTCAGCAAGGTCTTCCTTGATTGCCTCCGAGAGAGCAACACTCCGTGTACCTGCGCGTGTATGTATACTCACACCCACAAACACACAGGCAGAGACATTATGCAGACACACAGACACACACACGGATGCAAATGCACATACACATACACGAGAAAAGGAAGAAGAAGAAACACGAAAGAAAGAAGAAGAGAGAGAGAGAGAGCGCGCGCGCGCGCGCGAGAGAGAGAGAGAGAGAGAGACGGACAGACAGACAGACAGACAGACAAACAGAGACAGAGAGAAATCGACACACACACACACACACACACACGCACACACACAAACGAACGCACATAATAGAAGCGGAGGAGGAACGAGGACAAAGGGACAGACCGATCAGCAAAGGTCTCCCCTGTTTGTGTGCTGCCTCGATTTCGTCCAGTAGCGCCTTCAACTTGGCCCTTCGCGTCTTGAAGACGGCATCTGGGAAGTCTCGTCGGCCTGCACACGCAGTCAAACAAGGAGGACGTCTTTTGGGCCTACAGGGACAGCAAATTAATTACTCCCCTGCAGGAGGCCTGCACCCTACAAGACGGAGCTAAGTCTGCTTGAAGAATCTCTCCCCCCTTCCGTTAAATGGCAACACAACGTCTTTTCATCATAAGCTGGTCATCGGTTCCCCTTACCTACCTGTGGGGAGTGCTGTGGGGATCTGCACGACTCTGAGGTTGAAGACGTCAAGGAACTCCTGGAAATCTGTGAACGCCGTGCCCGTCATCGCGGACAGCCGGGAGAACATGCGGAAGAGGGCCTGCAGGAAAGAAGTGGGGGGAACAAGAACGTACGTGTGTACGGAGGAACATGATGGGTTTGACTGTACGCCAGGAGACGGACACGAAAGGCAGAAGAAAATGAAGACAAACACATAGCCAGATACACACCTTGCCTCTTTTTCCTCTATAAAAAACAGGCGCACGCCGATGCTGTTAAAGGACGAAGAAAAAGGAAGCATTCGTCCGGTTTTGCACGGTGGGAGTAAGTCAGTGTAGTTTCTGCTTCCATCGCATCATGAGACACAGACCTCAACACCGCTTTTACATCAAGCAAAGATAGTGGTTTGCAGCCTCCGTGAGCCAGCCAAGTCGACAGTGACAGACGAAACCATTCATCGCTGACTGATTGAGTGACCGACCTGGTAAGTTACCGACGCGATTTCTTTCGTCTCAGGGGAGATGTCCAGACCCTCCTTTGCCTCGATTGACTGTGAGGGAGGGAGGAGAGAATTACGAAGGGAGGGGAAACTTTTTTGCGATGAGAGAGACAAACAGGAAGGAAAGGGATTGATTGACAAAAGGGATGCATAGCTTTACACGAGGCCGCTGACGCGCCCACATGCGCAGTTACAGCGCTTTCCCATTTCTTTCGTTGTTCCACTGCGCAGGTGTCCACCATATCGGCTCTGCTAGAAGGCCTACTCGACTCACCTCTTGCCCTCTCTCACACACACACATACACACACACACACACACACACACACACAGAGAGAGAGAGAGAGAGGGGGGGGGGGGGGGGGGGGGGGGGGGGGAGAGAGAGGGAGAGAGACTGACCTGGTGCATGCCGTCAGTGAATCTTCGTCCCTCGAGCACTCGACCTGTCGACTGGTCAATAATTTCGACGTTTCCGTTTCTGCAAAATCAGAGACACATGGGCATACATGTGTGTACGCATGTGTCTTGTCTATGGATCGGGGTCGGAAGGCAAGAAAGAGCGCAAAATAAGCCCAACCAGCACAAACCCATCTGTACAGACCCGGAAAGCCGCCTACACACTCTTTTGGTGACCCCACCGATCTGCAGCATCCAGAGCCTTCAATTTTCAGAACCAGACAGAGCAAAGAAGCAGAGAGCATTTTTCTTCATGCAGCAGAACTCGGCACGCATACAATAAAGCGCTACCGCACAAATCAGGAGAAGATAAGACAGCCGAGACCGAAGAGTCAATCAACTGACGCGACAATGTATTCTGTGTCCTTTTCGAATAGGGCCTTTGCCTTGACGGCGTTGTTGATGAAAAGGAGGACGGGTTGTTGGTTGTCGTAAAGTCTGTACCCCCTTTCCCTGCAAAGCCTTTGAGCGCGCTGCAGACGACGACCCGGGAAATTGAGGTTTGACAAAAATTGTTGCCACGCTATATGAGAACAGCATAGCAGACGAGCAACCGGAATAAGAGAAGGAAAGGGGAGACAAAGTGAATCAGAAAGCAAAACACCCAACAGATTCCATTGAGGATAACAGAAAGAAAAATAAAAAAAAGAAACAAACCAAGAAAGAGAGACAGAGATCGAAAGGGTGAGAAAAGAAAAAAGAGGGAACCCTGTCGGACCGACCCACCCACTCACCGAGGTCCCCTCCTCTGTCAGAGAGATGTCCTGATTCTTTCGGTCGATCTCAAAGTCCATCGTCTTTCCCTTTTCCCCCTCTGCCCCGTCCAAGTACTTGACCACATCTGCTGCTATTCTGTAGAGTGTCTTTGATGACTCCTGTGCAGGTCTCCTGTCTGTGATCTTCAGAGGGTTTCGGCCTTCATCGATCAGAATCGAGTCGGCCTCATCCACTAGGCAGAAGTAAAGCGGGTCCCTGCACACATGCGTTCATTCATACATTCAGGGAAACACTGCGAGACGGTCCTATACCTTGTCTTGCCTGCTGTGTGTCTCTTTTTCGCCCCCTTTTCCTCCACATGCGTTTTCCTCGGCGGAAAGACGAACACAAGATGCTAAGACAAAAAATGAGAAAACACAGGACAGGACGGAGAAGGGGACAAAACGAACTTACGGCCTATCGACAGTGAAGAGCGCGAGGTCGTCAGGGTAGTACGCGAGGTTGTCGTACAGGTAGTCGAAAGCAAGGACCTGTATGCACGTAGATTCGGAGCAGGAAGTCGAGAGCGAGTGTCAGTGAGGAGAGCGGGGGAACACGCATACAAGTTTACCTCCCAGTGAATGAAGAAGGCAGCTCTGGACTGCAACCTCCAACCAAACTCCGTGGATGTACTGGAGAGAGAAAAAGAGAGAGATGACCTACAGGAAGATGATGGGAAGGTCGATGAGGCGAGCAGCGCAGCACAAACTTGCAAAGCCCTTCAAGGAGAGACACACAGACAGACCCGCTGCAGATCCATCCAAGGGGAAAATATGCATCGACTTTCTGTTCACGCACCTGGTGTGAGACATAACACACGTCCTTCTTGTAGGCCTCCCGCTTCTGCTTCTTGCTCATGTCCGGGCCCACAAATCCCACAGACAAGCCGAGGAACTTGTACAGCTGCCCCATTGTCTCGCTGTCTCTCTTTGTCAAGTAGTCGTTCTGAGAGACCACCATTGCTCCCTTGCCTGCAACCATGGCAGACGGCGAACACAGAGAGATAGCCCGATCATGTATCGTAGAAACAGAATCATCGAGACAACGATCTCGCCTCTACCAGGGCACATTGCATCACCAACATCTTTCTTTCCATTCACAAGCAAATGTAGAAGCCGGGTGCGGATACGGCCTGAAGAAAAGGAACCCAGGAGAGTGTGGAGAAAAAACTGCCATGAGGTAACTCGAGCCCATCAAAGTTGAATGGCAGCAACCAACAGATCGACTCACAAGAGCATTCGAGTCTACCCAGGTCGCAGCAGCCGAAGTACAAAGAAGCGGAAAAGGATTTGATATGTCACACGACTGCGCACACGCTGCATTTCTCTACCATGTACCACACTGTTTCAATCATTCGCTCACTGACCCACCCATGAGAGCATTCAGATACACTGGGGCCGTTGCAGCGAGGGTCTTCCCCTCTCCCGTGGCCATCTCCGCAAGCAAACCGTCATGCATCGCCATGCCTCCCACCAGCTGCACGTCGAAGTGACGGAGCTCCAGCACCCTCCAAGCTGCCTCCCTGACGACTGCGAAGGCCTCCTCCAGAATTCCGTCAAGTGCCTTCTTTTCCCTCACGGGGTCATTGGACTGTGAGAGATCCTCCACGCCCAGGGCTGTGCGGAGACGGGCGCGAAACTCCTGCGACTTCTCTCTGCAGAGGGAAAAGGAATTTAAAAGATAAACAACACAGCATGCAGACAGGGCGGAGATCAAGAAGGTAAGCGTCAAACAGTACCGACGCGTCACCCACAAACAAGAATATAGATCAGCTCTCAGAGGAGTGCCCGAGAGAAAGAAAAGTGCCGCACACACAAAATGAGAAAATTGTGACGAATGCTTAGCAGAAGAAAATCACTCACACCTTTGGCATCCGACTCCGATGGCCGGGTAAAAAAAGGGGCGGATGGAAACCGGCACCAAGAAAGGTGGAAGTCAGAGGAAAAGGAAGGAAAACTGCAGACACAAAGAGGTCCCTCAGTACTTTTCTCTTCATAACGTCAAGGGAGGGGACTGACGCACGCACCCCAATTCTTCATCTGACAGCGCCTCCATCTGAGCCTCGAGGGCGTTGACCTTTTCTACCCTCTCCTGCAATGGGAACGTCAAATAAGAAGGAGAAACGCTACTATCTGCTCATATCTGTGACTCTGTCAGCGCATGCGCAAGTGCAGATCAAGAAGAAAAGAGAAGAGATATTGGTGGTCTCCCAGTGCCTTCCTTTCCCCGGGGGTTGGGAAAATCTCTTTTCCTTTCTATTTTTCTGTCTGACTTTGTTTCTTTGTTTCTGTCTATACACCGAGTCATGCAGACGTCACTTTGTCTGGCAGGCTGACGTTATACTGATTGAGTAGTTCCTGGTTCTTGGCCTGCATATCTTCTTCCTTTGCCTTCGGGTTCATGGCTGACTTCAGGAGGTCCATAGACATGGAGACGGTGGGGGGCAGAGGGGAAAGGGAAAGGCTCTGCCGAGGGGAAAAGGGAAACTCCTGCACGACCGCACACACACACACACACACACACACAGAGGGAGAGGAGAGAGAGAGAGAGAGAGAGAGAGAATGGGATCAGTGCATGTATGCGTGCGTGCATATGTGAAAGAGAGAGCGAGAGAAGCTGTGAGTCGTGAAGTTCAACCGGGCATACAAAAGCAAGCAGCTATGCACGATCACATACAAAGGCATGCTGGGATGTTGCGTGTTCACCCAGAGACTTGGAAGAAGTTGCCGCGGGGAGGTGAGAGCAGCGGATATTTGTTCGAGCCTTCACCCTGCAAGCCTCTTCAATGGAAAGCTCATAGAAGGTACGGGGGATGACAGCCACACACACACGAAGCAGAACTTACCGGCAAGCTGCGAGACGCCCTCTGTCGGCGTTGCCTGACAGGGCCCCGCGGCAGCAGCACAAAGCTCCACCCGACAGGAAGCAGTGAGCAGCATATCAAAGACACGATTCCCTTCATGATGGAGCACACTGGTCCTACTATCTCACTGGTGCAGTCCAAGTTCGGGAGGGGAGAAGAGCCCGCAGGTCGACTCTGGCTGGCTATTCTCCGCAGAGACTTTTCAGGCAGTTTCTTCTCATGTTCAGGTGGATGCCAAAAGACACCAGTGAGACCAAAGGTTTATGAGGAGTGCAAGATCGATGTCCATGATCTTTCGGACTCGTAACTTACCGCCTCCTAGCTTCTTTGCAATGATGGAGACGGCATGATACCGGCTGAATAGATCCATATGCAGAGACGGCATTCATGTTGGTTTGGCGCGCAATGCATGCGCGCGAGCGCGCGTGGCCTGCATGGTGACTTCAACCTTGCATGTTGCTGGAAAGCTGTCTTCATTTTCCATACCACTGTATTACCACATTCCGGTGAACGTACAGTGACATGAAGACTTTTGTTCAGTCACCTTTCATCGCCTTTCTCACTTGACAATCGACTGTCACACAGAATGTCAGTCTTTAACTTTCCTTCTCCGAGATCGGATCCAGGATTGGAGACGGGAGAGGAGACGCCCCTTGCGCTGCCTGCAGAAAAACGGAAAGAGGCGATGCAGAAAGGCAAGGGAAAAGGGCATCCTTATCATGATTTGATATCTGATTCTGACAGAGAGTTTGTGCTGGACTTCGGAAGACAGGCTTTCTTCAGGGTCGTCGGGGGTTCATTACTCGGGGGCGTCTCTGCACGTCTCTTCGCGAGACGGGTTCTCGGTCGGTCCTTCAATTACCGAGTCTGTGATCGTCTTTTTTGTTCTTGCAGTCTTCGCGCAATTGTTCATCCATTCGGGGAGGCAGGCAGGCAGGCAGGCAGACAGACGCCCCGCTCACCACAGGGGCTGCGAAGACTAATATCAAAACAAAGAAAGAAAAATAAGGTGGGAGAAAGGAATGGTGGCATGGGGGAAGGAAGGAAGGAAGGAAGGAAGGAAGAAAGAAAGGAAGTAAGCAGAAAAAAAAAATGGAAGGAAGGAAGGAAGGAAGGACGAGAGAGAGAGACTGAGAGATAGAGATACCAAAAAAAGGGAAGAAAGAAACAGAGGAGAGGAGGAAGAGGAGAAGGAGAGGAAGGAAGGAAAGGTATGCAGACAGACAGATAGATAGATAGAAAGAAAAACAAGGAAGGAAGGAAGGAAGGAAGGAAGGAAGGAAGGAAAAAGAAAGAGAACAGAAAAAACAGAAAAACAGTCTAAGAAACAAAGAGAAAATAAGAGAAGGAAAGAAGAAAGAAAAGGAGAAAGAAGAAGAAGTAGAGACAAACGTATAGACAGACAGATAGATAGATAGACAGACACAAAAAAAGGGGGGGAAAAGAAGGAAGAAAGAAAAGAAAGAAAGAAAAAACAAAAAAAAAAGAAAGAACCCAAAGACAGACAGAAAGAAAGAAAGAAAGAAAGAAAGAACCAAAAGAAAGAAAGAAAAGAGAGATTAAGAGACAGGCAGAGGGTTGACAAGACGTCCCGATTCATGCCTGCCGACGGTCAGAGATGCAGGCAGTGTCGAGCAAACTCAATTGAACGTGCCCTAGCTCTTCTTTGACGCCCATTCCTTCCTCTTGTCAGATCTTCCTTTCTCTCTTCCTCTGCATTCCTTCCTCGCTCCCTCCCTCCCTCCGTGCATCCTTTCCTCCCTCACTTTTTTTTCTCTTTCTGGTTCCCTTGCCCTGTGAGATGTGTTATTTCATTTATCTGTGTTCCTGCCATTGCGTGTCGGTGCAGGGAGTGCGCGACCCGGCCTCTGGACCTTGGGGGGTGCTCTGCTTCTCCCGGCCTTCTTGTGGTCTCATTTGGTCTGTCTGTTGGTTTGTCTGTTTGTCTGTGTATTTGTCTCCCTGTCTGTCTGACAGTCGGTCAGTCTTTCCGTTCCTGTTTCTTTGTTTCCGGCTTGTTTTTGGTTTGTCTGTTTCTTTCTCTGCCTGTCTGTCGGTCTCTTTAGACTACAGGACGATGTCTATAGTGGTGTGAGTTTGTTCAGAGTGCAGACTGTGTGCTGGCTTTTTTCCCCTTTTGTCCTGAGTGGAAGCAGCAGGTAGTAGCGTGTGAATTCAGTGCTCACGTGAAGTCCTGTCGTGATGTGTGAAGGCAAGGAGCGCTTAAGTCTACACTTTTCGGCCCCCCTGCCCACGTCTTTTCTTTTTTGTCTTTGTTTTTTCTTTTTTGTCTGTTGTGTATTAAGAAGAAGGGGGGGGGACAAAAGTGTATACGGTCTGTCTGTTTATCTGTCTTTCTGTCAGCGCGCCAAACGAAGAAAGAAAAAAAACGGAAGAGAATGAAGAAAGAGAAAAAGGAAAAGAAAAGCCGATGCAGTCTGTCTTCACGGTGCCTGCTTGTCTCTTGTTTGTTCTATGGTTTTGGTTTTGTATTTCTTTTCTAATTACTATTTTTCTTTCTTGTTTTGTGGATGTGAGAAGTAGCGCGTGAGTTCAAGTGATCACGTGAAACTTCATCAGGGGCTCATGCAGGCGCAAGGGGCGCTTCTGAAGTCTGTCTCCTTCGGGCCCCTTCCGCCTGTCTGACTGTCAATGTTTTTCTTGACTGTTCCAAAGTTGTTATCTTTGTTTCTTCGGTTGAAGAGGAAAAAGAAAGGAACGAAAAAAAGAATTAAGTCTGTCTGACTGTGTGTCTGTCTGTCTTGTCTGTTCAAGAGTGTTTCTTGGTTCTTACCTCCCCGCTGCGCGCAGTTGCTGACCCTAACTGTGAGGAGGGATCATTGTGTCTCCCCACGCTCACACGCTCCCTTCCTGTTTGATTGATCAAATGTTAACTCATCGACTGTCCCCCTTATGCCATATGGCCCTTGACAGGCATCCCAGTTCTCTGCACTCACCCTCCCTCCTTCAGATGATACAATACCGTGAACAGAACAATCATGTGTTTCTGTTCTTCTCACCTGCACGCCTGCCGGTTCGGTGGAGAGCTCGACCGCACTGCTGTTGGCGTGCCTGTTCCGCTTGCTTCCTTTCCCGCCTGCCTGTCTCTGATGGTTCGGATGCAGATGTCCAGCAACGCGCAGAGGGTAGTTGAGGTGGCCACGCGGATCCAGTCAGCCTCGGGCGTTGTGAAACAGGACAGGCAACATCACAGAGGGGTGGGGGGGTCTGCTTACGGATTGGGCCAGAGGCAACGGAGTGAAGAAGGGGCGGGCGAAGATTCCCTCATCGAGAGTGAAATGAAGGTCGGGACTTGGGCTGTTATCATTTGTTCTTCAGGAATACACACAGGGGGGATGGGAGGTAGAGCAAGGATTAAGAACCGGAATCAGAGAGAAGCTTGCATGGCCTCCCTCATGCTCACCTCACGCGCTTATTAGGCTGCCCACACGCCTGCTTCTTCCTGTTTCCTTACTGTATCCACGCATGTCCCTTTTTCTGGTCTGTCCCTCTGAGTCTTCCTGTGTTGGCATGCGCTTGTTGCACTGCACTCAGCAGACTCGTGCTCTCTTGTTTTGTCCTGACCTGTCTGTCCAAGTGAGGAAGGAAGGAAGGGGGGAAAGGGGGGGAAGGGACTGAGAAAAAGAAAAACATACAGTCTCTCGTGGAAGATTGTGCTGTTGTTTCTCACTTAGGCTGCATCCGCTGTCCTTGGAGGGAGACTTGGTATTGTGTATTTTGTATGTCCATGTTTAGGTTTCTTCGCTTGTTTCTCACTGCAGTTGAACAGACTCTTTCAGCCTGTGACGGCACCTGGAGGCTCCTCCTCTATTCCATTGGGCCCCGGCATTCCTCAGGGCCCCGGGATCGGGGGCCTTCCTTCGTCTCCGAACAGTTTGTCTTCTCTTCAAGCAGCAGCCATGGGGTCGAGACTGCAAGGGCCACTGGCATCATCATCACCCGCGCCATACGGGGGCCTCGGAGGGCTCCGAGGCCCCCTTCGCACTCATCATGATGCACGCGATGAAAATATTCTCGGAGACTGCTCTTCTTCGCTCGGCACAAACAAAGGAGCGGGTTCAGATCAAAATCCGTGGAGTTCGTAAAAAGTGGTTTGGATCCGTTTGATCTGTCATGCATGCACTAGGTCACGCAGGTTTGCATGTTTATACTCATAAACCACATGATCTAAGATATGAATGTTCACAACTCTGAACCTGAGTCTCAGGCTCTAGCTGAGGCGACGGACTCTAGCTGGGCTCAAGCTACATGTACTTCAAACACAGAATGAAGAAATAAATGAATGAATGTCATTGAATGAATCCTAGAATGAATCATTAATATTAATTACAGTATCAATGAAATTGAACTTGAATTAATGAATGAATGCATGATTAAATAAGTGGATTATGATGATCTTAGGGATAATCTACTAGTATAAAATCATTTTTAAAATATACTAGTCTAGGTACTAGTATGATTAAATGAATGTACTATATAAAGTAATGAATGGATGGGTTATATTTTTGCAACATAAAATTTTAAACTAGACTTTAAATCTAACTTTGAAATACACTACATACTAGACTACATAGCAGTGACAAAGATTGTTGAATGACATCGTAACCTATAGTAGTGAGAATAATAGTACTAGTAGCTGCACTGCGTGTGACGCCTTAGTTACAGTTTAGTCCCATTGGCATAAATGTCTAGACAGATATTAATCATACTTAGAATTACACACTGGTATATATACACAGGCTGTAACACAGCTTAGTATGAAATGTTTTGTAACGAATCCTAATGATGATCAATTTAAGTGACTTGCTAGTATCATAGTAGTATGCAATACTATATATGCAATGTAGAATGCAATGGCCTCATTCCTAACCTCATTTAATACTGATCCTAGTACATCCTGGTACTCATCGATGATCGATCAATCAATCAATCAATCAATCAATGCTAAAAACGATATTGGCTGCCAAGGTGTCAGCCAGGCATAGCCAGGCCTGTATTGGTGGGGTTGCTCATCCCAGCCCTAGTCCCAGCCTTTCAGCATGGAAAGTAACTGTTGTAGTAGAGATCTGGCTCTGGCAAGTACGACAGACTGGTCAGCAGTGCCATCTGTTGTTCGATCGTTCTCTTCCATGTCTGCCAATAACTAAGACTACCATGAGCATTTATTATGCACTGATGCTCTGCACGTTTCCTTTTTCCTGCTGTCTTTGCATGTTTAATACAGCCTGTCGAACAAGCAGCCGCGGCCCGTTCGTGCAGCATCTTGCTCGAGACTTCTAAAGAGACCAAGATGAGAAACGCTGCAGCATTTAAGTCGTTTAATATCAATTATAGTCAACTACGTCTTTGCGACCTTGAGAGCGATTGCACAATTCTGTCTACCTCGTCGTGAATTGGATTCGATCTCAAAACAAGTGCTCTGCCACAGGTGTCTACCCTCATGCGTCATTCCTTGTACTTCCTCGGGAGCCTCGTATAAGATCCCGTCAACGAGATGAAGCAAAACCGAGATGAGGTCCCTGTTGGTTACTGCAAGCGGCGTCTGCTCTCCAATGGAGGAGGAGGAGGAGGAGGCACCCCCAGGAACCATCTCCTGAAGAATCGCACGCAAGGCCCCCAATGATCGGAAAGGGACGTACCCCAAAAGCCTCCGGACTCTAGAGCCCAATCCCTGTTCCTCTCATCAATACTGCTTACCGACCAGACGAAGGTTACGTCGTCACGGCGAGACATTTCAATGGTCAACTTGTAGTTCGCACCAAACGGCATTCTAGGCGGCATTCTAGCACTTTGTTTCTCTCTAGATTTCTCTACTAAGGAGAACAGGTTTTTCTCAAAAGTATCAAATTAGTTTATATTACGCGGCTTTACCGCCTATTACCACCTCAATTTCATCTTTTGACACTTGTTATAATTTTAAAGTTATAAAATTTTATTTCTTGAGCTTGAAAGCTAGTGTGTCAGATTATCACTGTATTGAACGCAACATCTAAAAGACAAAACGGCGACAGTGTCCTAGGGCACCGATAAATCATTTATCACTTATCTTTTTGATCTTAATTCAGTACAATTTTTACGTTAACATTTTTTCTAGTATTTTTTTCTTCTAAAATAAACTAAAAAATGAACAAGATTTTTACTGGGATTTCTAAGGCAGTATATACACATACATCCAGTAACAAATTAATATTTTGGCTAGTATTTTGGTGTTGAATTAAATTTACTCTAGAATTTACTAATTTTTATTTACGATTTTTTTTTTTTAATACTACCTGTTATAGGGAGGGTGACTCCGAGAGTCGCTCCTGCCTTATCTAGTGCCTTCTGTCTCGGTCACTTGAACTTGCTTGAAGTCTCGCTTCCCTGCAGCATCCTGCAGCCGTCCACTCAGGATCTGCATACCTGCTTCTGGATCTGCATACGCGTGTGGGCTTGTGTCACAAGTTGTGTGTGTGGGTCTTGAATTGTATTCATGCATTACTGCAACCATCCGTTTGACCGCCCATTCATTCGTGCATTCAGTGCATTAAGCGACACATGAAAAACGCACTTTTTCACTCAGAACAAGGAACGTCCACGTCAATCGAATTATCTTTCTTTCCTTCTGCACTCGTTCCATCAATACATCAACATACCTGACTCTCTCTCGCTCTTTCTCCCACCCACTCTGACTGAGCCACGAAATATGCACACACACACACACACACACACACACACACATCCATCCATCCATCCATCTACTCACTCACTCACTACAGGTTCGTTCTTTGATACGAGCGTCAGTCACTCGATCCTCTCGAGGGGCCACCCCCCTCCCCCTCCCTTTCCGTATTTCTGTGTGCCGGGGTCCTGACACCTCCTAATTGACCTTCTCATTCGCCTGTTCTGCCTTTTCCCCCTCCAGCTGTCGATCGTCCAAAAAAGGCAGATAAGACAGTTAGAAAGTAACAGAAGCAGACATAGACAGGAAGATAGACAGGCAGATAGATAGGTGGACAGACAGACTGGACAGACAATTAGGTGCTTGTGCTTGATTCAAAAATCGAATGAAGTCAAAACGGACCGACAATTAAAATGTGGAGGAAGGAAAAAGAAAGCAGAAAGGCTTCGTTTTGTCTCCATCGATTCCTTCCTTCTCTCTGCTTAATGCTGCAAGCGTTTGTCTTGCCTTCATGTTTTTCGAAACTTCTCTCAAGATTTTGCTTTGCTGTGTTTTTCTCCATTCCAGTTCTTTCTGTCCTTCCTTTTCTCCACCCGACCAAACCCGCCTTTTCTTTCCTCCGCCAGCTGGAGGCAGGAGACCCTCCTCGTCTCTCCTCTCTTTCTGTCACTCCGACACACACACACACACACACACACACACACAGACAGACAGACAGACAGACAGACAGGCCAAGATGCAGGAAGGAAGATGGAGAGAGGAAAGAGGGGGAGAGAAGAAGAGGGAAGAACAAGGATTGAATTTGCTGACAAAGAGACAAGAGAGGAATTTTCAAGAGGGAAAGAATGATACAAAGAACGAGCACCCACCGCCCACAGTCAGCCGAGGCTTCCATTCTCTTTCCTTCTCACTCACTGTGTGCCTTCAAAATGGTGGTACTCCTTCCGTCTCTCTCTGAACCCTCTCCTACCCTCTTTCTCGATGTGCCTCGCCACCTTCAGCAAAGAGCTTGGTGGCTTTCTGTTCTTTCTTGCGGCACCACTTCGAGAGAGCATTCGTGAGTCATTCAAAGTTCGGAAAAGAGAAGAGAAAAGAAGGAAAAGAATGGGGGGCTGTCACAGACGCTGACCGACCCAAACGGGGCAGCCTCCCCCCACCTTTTCTCCCCCCCCAAACGTTCGCTTCCCCATGAACCCACTCACTCACTCACTCAAACACCCCAGCAACAGACTCTTTAGAAAAGCCGACAAAAAACACAGGCTTTCGGAAAGAAAGACGGGCAAAAATCAGACTGGAAGAACGACAGCAGACAGGTAGAAGAACAGATAGATGAATATTCGAATAAGATGAAGAAATACTGGCGCGTTCGTTCAAATTGAATTCGTCGTTCTTTCCCTCCCTGCTTCTGCCTTCAAGACAGACAGACAGACCAACTTCTTTGCCAGAGGCGGTCTCAAAGAGATGGTCGGAAATGAAAAAATGAAACAAAAACCTGCAGACAGACAGATCAAAAAGCCATCACAGGTCCCCATTTCGGCTTTCTTGCTGGTTCCTGTTGGATCTTTCTGTTCCCCTTTCTTTCTTGGCTGCTCACTCATTTCACTCCCCCCCTACCTACCTTTCGTTCCACACCGTTTCACTTCACTCCTTGAATGATTGACCTCGACCTTTCGTCAAAACCCCTTAATTCACGCTGCTTTCACGCGGGGCAAAGGAACAGACATGACGGGTGTTCAAGTAAGCCGTAATTCTCCAGAGAAGAAAGCGAAAAAACGGTACCGGATTGATAGAGACAAATCAAAACAGATGGGGACGAACAGGCACCGATCGTTGCTCCTGAACGGGATTTAAAAAACAGCGGGCAATCGGCCTGTGTGTATGATGCCTTCCTTGCATTGACAATGCATCAGTCAGTCAGCCAGCGACACACTTCACCAAAGCAACAAGCAGAGCAAGGCGTCTTTGCGCCCAAGAACAAAAACCGACGAAATGAACAAGGACGGAACCGAATTCCTTCCTGGCAGGGAGACTGGGCAAGCTTCTTCATTTGAAAAAACTCAACCCACTCACTCGACAGAACCATAGAACAAAAAGTCAGACAACGGCTTCGTTGTCAGACGACAGAAACAGAAAGCACTTCTTGTGCACTTTTTCACAAAACAAAACGGTGGGAGGGAGAGAGGAGAGGAGAGGAGTGGAGCCGAGTCTTCGGTCCCCTGCCTGCCTGCCTGTTTGTCTGCATTCGTCTCTGTGAAAGAACTGCATCCCTGTCTGGTCTTGTCAAGCAGCTCTGTTGATCTCTCTGTCGACACCGAAAAGACAGAGAGAGAAGCAAGAGAGAAAAGAGAAGATTAGCAACAGACTGAACAAAAAAAGCAGACAAACAGAGCAGAAAAGGTAGAAAGAATAAGAAGAGAGAGGGCACACCCGACTTACAAAACAAAGAAAGAGTGAAGAACAACTTTGTTTCCTTTCTTTTGCTGATGAGGAATAGCGAATCCCCTTTCATCTTCACCATCGCCGATCTCTCTCCTGGAACTTCAATTCAATCCACACCCACAACCTTATCATTGTCACCGTTACCCAACCGACTGCTCACCCTATCGATGAACACTTCCGCCGCTCTGCATTCAAAGAAACCAAGAAAGAAAAGAAGAAGAGAAGGAACGAGAGAGAAGGAACCGCAGTTCTTCCTTCACGCCATGCGACGAGATCCCCGTCTCTTGGCTGTCGCGGCTGACGACCCTGCTCCCCCCTTCTTCTTCCCTCCTGCCAGGCTCTGCTGAGCAGTCTTCTTGTCTTTCCCCCCTCTCCTGAGGTCCCTCTGCTCCTCAGCACCAGAAGAGCTCGAGGCAGCGCCCTCCTCCCTCTCGCTGTCCTCTCTGGAAGAAGACGAGGGAGACGAATCGCCCTCTCCTGAGGAAGTCTCCTCTCCGAGGGTGGACGCAGAAGTCTTCACACCCGACCCCAAAGAGACAGAGTCGAGGTCGGCCTCACTCTTGTAATAGAAAACAGTGCCCTCGTCCTCAACGTATCTGTACGTTCGTTCGTTCGGTGGAAGAGGAAGGAACATTTGGATTGGGTTGAAAATGGATATCCATCGCATTTTTTTGTTTACGTTTGTGTTTCCTGTACACTGGCTCCAGGACATGAACATGTCAGTCAGGCAGGAAAGAGGCTGTAAAGGACTTGGAGAGAACAGCGGTGTGGATCGAGACAACGAAAGGGCGGGGGGGAAAGAGGGGGGAGGGAATCAAGACAGAAAGACAGATGAAGGCAACATCGGAAGGAAGCCAGTAAGGGTACAAAGAACACCGAAGCCCCCATGAGATGTATACTACTAAGAGTTCTTCCCAACTTGAAGGAAGAGTCAGGTGAGAAAACAAAACAAAACAAAACAAAGGACAAGAGAAGACCAGAGAACCACGGACAGACCTGCACTCGCGCATGTTGGTGCTGAGAGCCTTCACGAGGTGCATCGGGAAGTTGACCGGGTTGGTGCACTTTTCAGGTTCCTGCAGTCAGCTCAAAGGACGACGACGAACAAATGTCTTACAGCCCGCCCTTGTCTTGTGTCTGCCTGGCTTGGCATTTGTCCGAGAGCCGAGACACAGGGACATGCAATCATGATTTGTTCATTCACCTACGTCTGCCTCGCATCGACCGACCCATAACATCTTTCACAGCGTTTCCCCCCCTTGCTTGCTGTGTGGGGGTTTCCATTTCCGTCTGCTGCATGCCGACTGATCGATCGATCCTCCAGTGCATCCATCCATCCATGCATCATCATCGAGGAGCAGAGGAAGGGAAAGAAAGCGACAACGCCACAAAAGACAAAAACGAAGGAAAACTGACCACGTAGTACTTTCCAAGGAGAGGTTTCACTGCCTCGGTTGCTTCGACAAGGTGATAGTGGGGAATCTGCACTCATTCAGAAAGAACGAAGGGGGAAGGGACGAAGGACAACTTCGTTCCACTAGAAAAGCATTACGTCTCCCTTGTATTTTTTCACAAAACGTCGCGGAAAAGGGGGTATACGGTTACTCCTTGTGAGATAAGAAAGAAAAAGGAAACCTATGGGACACCAACCCCACGCACTCGGGCTAAATGAATCCTTGACTTCAGCAGCAACGGCTATTTGAAAGAAAACCGGCACGTACCGACACCCATGGACGCAATACGAAGCTGGTGATAAATCATCTATGCACAAGGGCATGAGGGTGCACAACAGAGCAGCTGCCTGCCTGCCTGTCTGCCTGACTGACTGACAGCAGGGAAGATGTGATGAACGACGTGGGTCTCGATGTTGTGGTGAATGGAGTTGAAGAATCCGTAGTCTCTGTCGAGGGTTGACAGGGCGCCTGCTCGTGGTTCGTGCAAGGAAGAAACACAAACAAAGACATAAGATACATACAAGATAAAGACACAGTACGTTTCTGAAGGAGACATAAATGAAAACACAGCGTGAAGAAAAAGAAGAAGAGAGCATTCCGCCAGGAAGAGGACTCGGATTGGTGAGTCGAGATGTACGGAAGGAAAAATCGCAAGGAAGGAACCATGAAGACAGACCGACCAATTTTTTCAACGAAACGGTTGTCCTTCCTTGTCGGTTTCCGAATCAATTCCCGATTTCACCCCTACAGACAGACAGACAGACGACAGACAGACAGACAGACTGACTGACTGACTGACTGACCGCGGAGATAGGACCACTCCTCTCCCTGGAACCATGGGACATTCTTCTCTGTGTGGTGGAGGAAGGTGACAACCACCAGCCACGCTGTTCCGATCACGTAAGGAACCAAGTAAATGGAGAAAAGCTTCCAGAAACCGAACGCGCTGCCAAACCAGCAGAGAAGGGCCACCTGCAGGGCAAAGCATCTCTCTCGCGTACATTTCCAGACTGTATTCTTCCTTGGCATGGAAAGGGCAGACACGAGGCAGGGTCGAACAAGCGGAATCTTCTCTTTCTTTCTTTCTTTTGCCTTCCTCAATTTCTTTCCTTCTTCTCTCCATTTTCTCCTTGACTCCAAAACAATAAAAAGAACTTTGTTGAATACTTGCACAAAGGGAAATTGGAGCTTCGGTGACAGGGAGAGCGGGCTTTCTGTCTGTCTGACTGACCATCAACAGCCAGCAGGTGGTGGAGGTGATCACATCGGTCGCTTCAGAAGGTTTGAAGAGACGGCTCCCCGGGTGGAAATGAGACCCCCAGGGCTTGCCTGCATGAGACACGGATGAGGAGGGAGGCACAGGCAGGGAGGCAACGTCGAAGGAAGGAGTGAGAAGCGAAGGATGACAAGAAGCTGCAGAGCAGGGCCGAGAAAAAAAACTCCGGCCACGGATGGATTGATGGATTCACAAATCGATCAACTGATCCAACGCATTGACAAAGCAATACCCAAAAGAAGACATAGAGACAATCAGCCAGATAGAAGGACACTTAGCCATGCACGCCAATTAATGAAAGCAGATCGATCCGATTGATGAGCAAGCGAGGGAAGAGAGAGATTAGGGAAGACAAAAAGACAAAAAAGAGAGAGGTGAACCTCTACCTACCGGGAGTGTTGACAAAGAGGTAGAGAATGTACCCAAAGAGTACAGTGGGGAGCTGGAACCTTCCCGCCTTCTGGTACCACTCAAGCTGAGTGTACTTCTGTTTCTGCATGGGGAACCATGACTCGTCGTTGTGGATGTGGCCGTGGTTGTTGTGGTGGGTGCGGTGGGAGATCCTCCAGCCGTGGAAGGGCACCAGGATGAAGGAGTGCGAGATGTGCCCGACGATGTCGTTCAGAACTTTGCTGCACCCGGGAAGCGACAAATATGTAAAACTTGGACAACCGAAAGAGGTAAATGGGCTGACAGAAGGCAACATGCAGTGAGAAGAAACAGCGGAACTTGAGAAACAGTCAGGGGGTCCCAGAGGGACGCAGGAAAGACACAGACGATCGACTCTTGTCTGTCACAACGGAGACTGAATGAAAGAGAAACCAGACAGAGGAAGACAGACCTGTCAGAGAAAGACCCATGGCCACAGTCTGCACGAAGCAAGGAGAAGAAGATTTCAATGTATTGCATGCTAGCGTCTCTGCACAGTGTAAAAGGCCTACTACCCACCGTGACCAATGACAAAAAGGGCCCAGAACATTGTCCCTTGAGCGACCCAGTAGAGAGGATACACAAGAGGGTGGTCGAGTTTCCATGCGATAGCTGCCAGAGCGGCAACGATCAGGCAATCTCTGAAAAAGAACGAGACACTGCGAATGGGGTCTTTGACCCAACAGTGCTTAGGGATAGCATCTCTCACGTCTTTCAGAGTGAAGGGTGGCGGGGCAAGAGGGGGGCTCTCGCCACACGGAGTGTACTGAACGGTCGGAGACTTCTCCATTGTGTGGTCTTTCTCTGCCGGACAAAGGAGAACTTTCAGAAGGAACAAGGGGGTGCTGACTTCACTGCAGGGAGAGAAAGACAGTAGGAGAAGCGCTCACGAAAGGGACTGCGTGAACCAGCTTCGATCAGAGCGAATCAGAGCTAGAGACTCAGTCTAGAGACTTGAAGAATTAAGCGTGTCAATGATTCATGCAGTCTCCGTCGATGCAGAACGGATCTTGGGGGGCTCGTAAAAAGAACGGAAACTCTGCTTGTGTTCGGAACAAAGGGACGCTCGCACGGAGTCTTCTCACGTCGCGGGGCGCGGACAACGTGGTGGAATATTGGTGGAATACACCCTTTCAGTGCATGCATGCATGGAAAATTATGAGTTGAACTGCCATCTGAGCCTTTGAAGCCGGGGCCGCTCATGAGAGTGGCCCGTGAAAGCGACACATATTTTTTGTTTGAAGCCGCGCAGTCCTCCAAGACAGCTAGTGCGGACTTCCCTTGAGTGACTCAGCTAACAAACAGCTCCTCGTGCCGTCGCCCCTTATGGACAAACATCCTCAGAAGTCTACTTGACAGACGAGGAAACCGTGAGCGCGAACGAGTTCAACGAGATTCAGGTGGCGTCCTTTGCAAGTTCAACAGTGTTTCTAGACTTCACTCCTCTTGTAGGAAGAACGAAGATCACCGCCTGAAAGAAGAAAGCATCCAGCAGTCTGTCGATCGGCCAATGTCCAAGTCCAACCTTGGTCCAAAAGCACCGCCTCCTGTGTAAGTCTTATCGGTTGTAAGTTCTCTTCCCGCTTTTCCACGGCTCTTCTTTCGCATTCTATGTTGCTGTTGTTATAACACCACCCAACAAGAATTGTCTTTGTTGATTGGCTGCAGATTGAAGGTTGGTACCACAACATGGGCCAGAGATTCTCATGAGCTGTTTGACTATGAGGCCCGGCATGTCACGCAGAAAACTTTCTTCGTGCGCCATGCCGTCAAGTGCTTCCGTCAATCCCAGGAAATCCACCTTGTTCCCGAGGGAGGAGCCAATATGCAGAATTCTGACTACCTTGTTCGGTTGACTCACAACAGAGATGGTCAGTTCGGAAAGAAGCACCCGATGGGGCGAATTGTTGCTTTTGGGGTCACCACTGTGGAAGATAGAAAGAGGATCCCCTGATCTCAGCAGTCTTCCGTTGACGGTTCTTCTCTGAACATCCCCTGAGTTTGTTTTTGTTCGATTTTGCTCCTTTTCTTGCCTCTGTCTCTCCTTTGCTTCCTTCCAAGTGTTTCATTCGTCTGTCCGCCCGTATGCAGGTAAATACCTTCTGTGCCCTGCCGAGAGAATGGGTGCCGTGTCTCCGAAGAAGCTGTGGTTGATCGTGAGGGAGCTGGCCAACCAGCAGCACAAGCTGCAGGAGGGGGATGTCATCAAGCTGGGCAGGTTCAAACTTCGTGTGAAGCAGATGCAAGTGGATCCACCAGCAACAGGAGTAAGTGTGTGTGAGTGTGTGTATGAGAGAGAGAGAGAGAGAGAGAGAGAAAGCGTGCGTTTGCCTGGAGAGGCAAGCACGTGCGGAGGGTCAAAGAAGTTCAGGTAAATGGTACGCACTGCTCGGAGTTTCCTTTTCTATCAGATCTTTCGAGATTTCTAGGCCGTTCAGTGGGAAAGTGATCAAATGGCTCTCATCAGCGTACATGTCACCTATCTTTATGTTCCTGTATATTCACCTATGTTCCTCTGTATGCATTCACCTCAAGCAGGCTCCAGTCGTGCTGAAGCTGGACGACACGGAGCCGACCGAGTACAAAGCCCCTGAGAATGCGGACAAGCTTCAGTGTCGTATTTGTTTGTTGGAAGGAACTTCAGATGAGGATCCTCTGGTTACTCCTTGCCACTGCAAAGGGTCGATTGAGTATGTCCACATCGGCTGTCTGAGGCACTGGGTGAACGGAAAGCTGAACCTCCAGGCGGATCAGCCGAACGGATGTTTCTTCTACAAACAGACACTCTGCGAGCTCTGCAAAGCCCCCTTCCCACAAGCAGTCGTTTACAATGGAAGTCAGTCAGTCAGTCATTCCCATACAGTTTTTGTGCCCGAGGAAACGCGAGTTTTGCTCAGTGATATCCTGAGAGAGGAAGCCTATCAAAGAAGAGAGGCGCTGTTCGCAAGAACTATTGTGATGTTCTGTTCCACTTCACAGAAGCACTCACATCTCTAGTGTTTGTTCGAAGTGACCATTCGGAACAATTAGCACCCACGCCGCCATCTTTTTTCTTGTACTTTTTCTGGATCCTCTGATTGATGAACTGACTCCTTATTGATGTTTGTTTCATTGATTGATGGTTCATTGACATTGATTGATGGACTGATGGGTGACTGCAGCCCACCACTCGGTCGTCTCCCTGCCTCCCACCCCCGCACCTTTCATCATCCTGGAGAACCTCGCTGGACAGGTGAGTTAACTGTGGAAAACCCCCGTGGGAGGGGTTGAGATGGGTGTATGAATCTTTCCTCAGTGAAGGAAGTGATGCGTTGAGTCGGGACGTGCCACCACTGGGTTGGTTTACAAAGTATGCGGAAGGAAAGAGAATGAATGATCGGGAAGGAAGGAATCAGGGAGTGGTTGGACAGACAGTCGCACTAACGTGCATCGCGTCTTCGTTCATACATATGTACTTGTTCGTACCATCTTTCCCTTTTCCCTTTTTTAAAGATCATTCACTATCCCGCGGTTCTCTCCTTCGACGGACTATAGTGACTGGTTCCCCCCCTTCCCGCCCTGCTCTTGCTTCCCTTCAGCCTGCCCAGAGGGGACAGCACGTGATTTCCATGAGCGACCGGAAGATGCTGAAGCTTGGGAGAGGCCACGAATCCGATGTCAGAATCGCAGATGTGTCCATCTCTCGGTACCATGCAACCATCCGTTTCAACGAGGAATGTCAGTCAGTCAGCTAGTGTCCGAGAGACGAGTGGTTCTTTCTTCATTTGTATTTCTTATTCATTCGTTCATGCATTCTTTCTGTGCTCTCCTCCTAGTTTTTTCTACTTGACGATCTTTCCGTTTTTCTATCGCCCCCTATTTTCTTCGTATAGGAACAGAAGAAGGGAGGAAGAAAGGAACAGGCAATCTTCTTCTAGGTGATGCGGATTCGGTTCTCTGCTCGCTCACTCTCTCGCTTCTTTTTCCAGTATTAAAAATAAGGCCTTCCAAGACGATACTTGTGCCTGATTTTTCCCTTCCCTTCCTTTTCTGACAAGCAGCCAAAACGTTCTTTCTGGAGGACCACAACTCGAAGTTTGGGACCCTGGTGAACATCAGGAAGCCTCAGCTGGTCGACGGGGAAGGTGCGTTGGTTTCTCTCTCTCTCTCTCGCCGTTCGTTTATATCTGTCTGTCTGTCATGAAGAATGAAGAAAAGGAGGCAAAGAAACCATGTAGTCTGTCGGTCTGTCTCGTCGTCCTTTGTAATGAGTTTCCTGTGGTTTCGTCTCTGTTTTCTGGGCTTGTGACATTCAGCAGGCTTGCGAAATGCCCCGGAGGACGTGAAGCGCATGCGTGGGATTTCTTTTCAGAAGCGTCTCTCTCTTCAATCCGTTGCTTTTGGACCCTGCGCTCCTTCGTTCGTTCACTTTTTTTCTTTTCTCGATTTGGAGCTTCCTTCCTTCCCTCGTCTCTCTCAGACTTTCTTCTCTCAATGAAACAAAACAACGAGACAAGAAGATCAACTGAGGGGTTTTCTGAGTGAGCTTTTTCCCTTTCTTTTGGTTGGTTGGTTGGTCTCTGCAGCGCCTCTCTCCGTTCAGGTTGGAAGAACCGTCCTTGCTCTCTCAATCGCAAAGAACCCTCCTCCCATCGGTTGGTTAGTTGGTTGGTTGATGGCATCGTTAGACAGATGGACAGACAGACAGGCAGGCAGGCAGGTAGGCAGGCAGGTAGACAGAAAGGGGATCGCGGAGGGTGCGGAAACTGAGACAAACAGACAATAGGCGGACGGCAGTGGAAAAAGGCAGTGGTCCTTTCTGTCAGTTTTTGCTTTTCGTTTCTTTCTGCATCTTCTATCGCACACTGTCAGCCTTCCCATTCTCGGACTGTGGCCACTAGTTGATCTACCCACCTCGCTTCAACAATCCACCTCCCTTCTTCCTTCCTGCTCTCTTCTCCCTCCCTCAAAACAGGACCCGAGGGCGTGCTCGTCCAGGAGGCAGATGCAACGATGGAGGACGCAGCCGGGTCTCCCAACGCTGCCGGAGAGTCCTCTCCTGGAGGGGGGGCGGGAGCCGGAGACCCGAACGCCGGTCTTGACCTGGAGGCTCAGGCAGGGGGGGAGGGGGGAGGGGCAGGGGACAATGGGGACGCTCCCATGCCCGCAGCAGTTCAAGCAGAGGCGCCTCAGCAGGCAGCCCCCGCGGGTATTCCCATGCCAGTAGAGCCTGCGGGAGTTCCTCTGAGGGCAGCGATGCGACCGATGAACATTCCCCTTCCTCTGGCTCACGGAGGAGCACCCGGAACAGCAGCAGTGCCAGTCCCGCCTCCCGGAACTCAGGCACCTCCCGCGTGGGGTGGAGAGGTTCCAGGATGGCAAGTGCCTATGGACGGTGCGAGGGGTGCCCGTGATCCTCCTCCGATGGCGGGAATGAACGCAGTGGGGCCGAACGTGCCGATGGGGCCGGTCGGGGTCCCCCTCCAGGGCACTCCCACAGCAGTCGGACCGCCCCATCGGAGTGACTCAGCGGGAACGAACATTACGGCTGCAGTTGGGGGGCAACAGCAGGGGCAGCAGCAGCAACATCATGGAAGTGGGGGGGGAATTGGAAGCTTCATGGCTGGCCTCTTTAGGGGGTCACAGTGAATGAGTGCGAAGGGTGTGGGGGATTTATGCATGCATGGATGTGTGGGAGGTATGATGATACAGGGAAGATCCATCCATCCATTCATGATTTGAGAAAGTGAAGTCAGGGAAGAAGCTCGAATGGTTTTGCTTTTCTGACTTCACCGGCGGGAGGAGGAGACGGTCTGGTTGGAGTCAGAGGGCGGAACTGTCAATCAATCAAAGTGAAAGAAGAGAAGACGTTCCTTCCTGTGAGAAAGAAAGAAATTCCATTTGCTCTTTCTTCATCTGCCTTTTTGTCTTCCTTCCTTCCATTTCTCCTCCTCTCCACCGTCTCTCTCACCTGTTTGATCGTCCAATGGCGTCTTTGTTTGTTTGAGTGCGTTTCTGCTTGGTTACTTTGTGCATCAGATCAGGAAGGGGACGGGAGGGGAGCAGGGGAAGAACGACATTCTTCATTGAGGGGTCTGAATTTTGGATTAGTTGTTTCAGGATGAACTCGGGGAGGCAGAGGGGCAGAACGATTTTCTCTTCCTCTTCTCCCGTTCCTCTATTTTCTTTTCTTTCTCGTATCGGCCTCTCTCCACTCTGCTCGTCGTTTCTTTACCCACATCCGTTTTCTTCTTCGTTCTCCCACGTCCTTGCTCCGTTTAGACGATGCTTCCGTTTCCTTCCGACCTTTTCTCTCTCTATCGCTCTGACGGACCCTTCCGTCATCTACACCGTCCGTCCTTCCTTCCTTCCTTCCTCGAGCCTTCTTCCTTCTCGAGTGAGTAGGGGGGGGGTTGTTCTACTCTTCTCTTCTCTTTTCTGTCCCCATTTCCCTCAAAACCTACAGAGACACACATCCGGAAGGGAAAAAGGAAAAAGAGAGAGGGAACTTGAAAGGGGGAAGGGAAGAATCCCGACGACATGTCTTGGTTTTGCTCCCCTTCCTCTACACATTTCGACGACGATTTATTGCTTCGAACACTCTTTCCATCAACGCTTTCCTTCTCGTCCACCTCCTTTCTTTTGTTACAAAGATGCCCTTCCTTTCTCTTTTCTCTTCCTTCCGAGCCCCCTGCCTGGTCTTAATTCTTTTCTGAAGGCGGAAAGGATACGGAAGGAGCGCGTGACAAAAAAACAAACACGTCAAAAAAGAAGAAGAGAAAGAAAGGAGACACGGAACGCGAAAAGCGAAGAAGGATCGTCTCTGTCTGTCTGTCTGAGTCCATTACACACGCACGCCTTGATTCCTTTCTTTCCTCTGTTCCGCTCTTCGGGTCTTCTTTCTGTCTTTCTCTTTCTTCCTTCCTTCCAGTCAACTTTGTCATTTTCGTCTTCTCGGCACGGCTCGCCTCTGTCTTCCTTACCATCTATTCTGAACGACGAAATCAGAATGAAAGAAATCGAAGCAACGCGACGCAACGTAGAAGGGGCCCCTCCCTCTTTGGAGTTCAGGAGGAGGAAAATGGAGGGTGGGAGGGAGGGAACTGACTTTACCCGGCGAATTGATTGATTGATTGATTGACAGATACTGCAATCGTCTGTATCTTTCTTTCTGTCTCTCTCTCTGTCGTTTCTTTCTCTCTCTCTTCAACCCCCTCCAGAGTGCTTTTTCTTCCCTTTTGAACTCAGCAACAAACAGCATGAAAGAAACCGGCGGAGGTCAAGAAGATCATTCTCATCCCTCCCCCTTGTATATTGGCCGCTCTCCTTCTTTCCTTCCGTCTTCATTGTCTTCTATTGACCTCCGTCAGTTCTCTCAATTCTGGAATTCAAGGGGGGAACGGGAGGGGAGGCAGGGAGGGAAATAAGAAATAAATGCGTGAACGATGTAATGCCTAGATAATAGAAGAAAAGAGCACAATAAGCATGGCCTGAAGATCGTGAGGGGAATCTGACTGTTCCTTTCCTTTCTTCTATTCCCTTTCGTCGATCGTTTTTTCCTTCCTTCCACGCAGCCACTCCCCCCTCTTCGCTGTCTGTCTGTCGGTCTCTCACTTGTTCTAAAGAGAAGGGGGGGAAGGGTGCAAGAGGAGGGAGGGGAGGGGAGGGGAGGGGAGGGCATGCGTCGATCGATGCAGTGATGGACACCAATGGAACGTGCGAGGTGACCATGCAGTCATTCAAGGAAGAAGAGTGTGAGGGGAAAACACACAGAGTCTAATTCAATTCAATCCTCTCTCTCATCCAGCCAGGCAGTCAGAAAAGCAATTCGATGATGCATTGCATCCTAGCAGACAGATACACCAAGAGGGAAGAATCGAAAACGAAAAGATCTCCTTCCCTCTCTCCAACAAACCACCTGACCAATTTACAATTCGTGACAAGCCGGCTGCTGCCTGTGTGCATCGGACAAAAAGGAAAAATGAGGACAGACAGAAAGACGGCAGCGAGGGACCGGGCGGTCTCCTGCGTTGTTTGTTGGTGAGTGCACACGGCAGTGAGGAGGGGGGGGGAAGGTTGCTTGATGTCTTTTCCTTTCCTCTCTCCTGTCTCTGCCTCCTCCTCTCTCGGTCTTAGAGAGGCGGGATGGATGATCAGGCAGGGAGGGTAGTTCTGTGCATGAGGAAAAAGAGAGGGACGACCACTTGGAGGGAGGGACAAATAAGAAGACAAACCAGAGCTTCATTCAACACAGGAAGGATACTTCCGTTGACTGATTGGTCGAGCGGTCTGTCTGTAGCCTGTCTGGGGAAGGAAGGGGGAAGAGGGAAGCAGGTGCATGAGGAAAAAAGAAGAGAATTCAGCGAGAGCTGCGAATCAAGGCGGCATCCCTGGCTGCGGGTTTCGCTGTCAATGACAGCGCCCCCTCCAGTTCAGTGCATCAGAAAAGAGGACGCATCGTTTCATCCGTCCTGGCCGTCCTCTCCTCTCTTTTCTTCTTCTGCAGTTGCGAAGGGAGGAGAGACGAAGGAATTCCAGGCATGGACAGTCAATGAAATCAGTTGCTCAGACACACGATCTCCGGACCGACTGTATGAATGCATGCATCGGGACGGATGTGAGAGTCTCTGCATAATGATTTGCTTTGGTTGTTTCATGTCAATCAATCCGCCGGTTCGATTGACCAAAGAAAAAACCGTCTGCATGTTCCTTTCCGCTTCCTTCTTTTCCTTGCAAAGCCGGTGGGACAAGTAATTAAAGAAGTCAAAAGCCCTCCCTTCACACACTGACGAATGCACGCACGAGTTCACAAGTGTTCGCATTCAGCATGTGGGAACCCAAAAATTCATTCATTCAGTACATCGAACGAACGGGGATCGTTCGAGGCAAGAAGTTCTTTCTCCCTTTCGCTCGCTCCTATCCGTGAACAGATTTTCGACTGTTCCACACCCGTGCAATGAAGCAGTCAGTTCTATCTGACCACTTCGCGCCTTCTATTCTGCCCCTCTTTCGCTCTTCTTTCCTTTCTCCTTTACAACTAACTTTCCTTCAGTTGATGCTGGTGCATGATCGAGGACGGCTCTGTCTCGACCGGTCGGATGGGATCGCTGGTGTGTCGATCGATCGATCAGTTCGGGAAGGATCAAGAGACGAACAATTGATTTTTCTTCGTTTCCATCGATTCATTTTCCTTCGCTCGCTCCATCTCTGGCTGCCCGCATGCAATCATTGATCGAGTCTGATTACCCTTTGAAGCTGTACGGATTGAGCTTCCATATGTATGCATTCACGAACACAAAACCAATTGGAAGCCTGGCTAGGAGCACAATGTTGCATGTGTATCCAAATTCATGCAATATTCATCTGTTAAGTGTATGATACTGTGTGGTCTAGTCTAGGGCCTAGTGTGTGGCTCTAGGTGTGGCTCTCTGTGTCTCTGTCTCTCTCTCTCTCTCTCTGTGTATGTGTGAATCTGTGTGTATCTGTATGTGTGTGTGTGTGTGCGCGCGCGCGCGTGCGCTAGTATGCGCAAGCGCGGCGTATGTATGTCTGCTATAGTATGTCTGTTTGTGTATATGTATGTCTGTGTGTGTCTGCCGCAGTGCAAAGGTGTTTAGTCACTTGTGATTAGAATATATTTAATTATCCCATGAAGTGATTGAATGTGATTGAATAAAGTGATTAATTAGCCAAAGTCCAATTCTTACTAGTCTTTAATACCTTAGGTCATTCTAATGGTGCGTGGTTTTTTTTTTATATTATAAAAACAAATGTTTTGGGAGTAGCCTGAAGGCTTGTGCACATCCAGTGGGCGGGTGTATTGAATTAAGTAAAAAATATATTAGCTCCTAAATTGGTATACAGTACGGTTAGGAGTAACAAAAGTAGGATGGTTACTAGGCGGCCGCTAGGCCGCCCGGTTACCAACTTTGAGGTTACGGTAGTAGTGTTCCGATCATAGTGGTAGTAGCTAAAAACAGGCAAATTTGGTCATATTCTGAGTCAAACCTAATATACAAAACCAATTTCAGATTAGTAAAAATCATATTTTTGACATTCATTAAAAGTTTATTCTAGTAAAACTCAATGTTCATCATTTTATGAGTGAACTATAACCATTATGTCATTATGTATAGCCTATGTATTATTTGAGTATGATCATTTCAGGGCTTTGAATTGCTAATGAGTTAAGTGGTTAGGCTTTAAAATAGGTCTTGCAACTGTTTTTACCCGAGTTTTTCCTTGAACTACTATGGTAGTAGTACGTGCCTCCAAGTTCGCTGGTTACCATCTCATGGTTACCAAACTGACGGTAACTCGCTACTGGCTAAAAGGGGCTGGTAGTAACTCCTAACCATACTGTGTATAAATTGGTTCACTTATTACATGACTTATATAGTAGTTGGGCCTATTATTAGCAAAAAATGTTTGTTTAAAGTAACGACTTAGCAGTACTTAGCGTAGTCGGGCTCCTATATAAGGTATTACAGGATTACAGGATTACATTGTGTTCGGGGCTGGAGCCCTAGACCTGCGTGCCAGTTATCTGACGTCCGCCTTACACCATATATTCATGCACATTACTCCACACCATGCACGCATACATACAATGACACATCTCATCACGACACATGAAACATGAATTTCTTGCCTTGCGCTTCAAACTTCAAAACTATTGCTACTGCTGATAAACATAGATACAGTTGAATTATACCATGGGGTAAAGATCCTCGAGCCGACGATCCGTCGATCGCGGATTCTTCGTTTTTTTTTTGTGCATGCATGCATATGTATGCATGCATGGGATATGCATGGGTTTTGTAATACATGTGCACGCCCGCGGAGAGGCGATAATGTTTTGGAATGCATGGGTATCTGCATGCATGCATATATGGCTTGCGAATTCCATGCACGCATGCATGAATGCATGCATGCAATTGCATGCATGATCGACTGAGTCGATCGATCGATCAAATTAAAGTGCATGTCGATACGACAGGGATCGACACCCGGCCCTTTCACGATATAATGCATGAGAAAAGATGCACCCAGCACATCGGGGACACTGCCGCGAAGTTGCAAAGCTTCTGCAGACTCTGGACAGCTTTCAGATCCAGGCACTTCGGCTTTCAGCCGCAGATTGAACAGAGAACCGTGCACCCTTCCTTTCTCCAGGAATTTATCTCGGGAAGGAAGGAAGACAGAGCAAATGGACGTCTACGTGACCGTCGAGGACGGGTACGGCTACGACAGGAGGGAATCTAGGTTTGACCATTTTCACCACCGACACTCATTTTGGCGTCGTAGAAGGAGCTCCTCTTTCGACTTCGACGGGGGCGGCACCTTCTACCACTCCCCTCCGCGACACCGACACTATGGATGGTGAGACAAGCCAAATATTCTCAGTAGACTTTTTTCGAAAGGTCTGGACTCATGACTGCATGTTATTCCTATGCAGGAACAACTTTGCGCACGCACAGGCCATGGCCATGCAGACCGTACCTGCTGGAGTTGAGCGAGTGTAAGTGCATGCATGTGCATGTAAAGCAACATGAAGATGTGCATGTCTTCTCGATCCGCTCCAGTGGAAAAGGGACACAGGGAGTTGTCGGCCCTGCACTTACACATTACATGGCGCCATGCAGCGCAACACCACACAGCCCCTTCGGCAGCTCCCTGCATTCCGTGTCCAAATGCATGTTTCATTGCCTGCCTGCCTGCGTGTAGAAGATCTGTCTGACCTTCGAGGTATGCATGTAGGAGGCTACAGCTTAAATGAACGACCACAGAGTGAACAGAAGACCAAGCATTTTCTTTTGTAGAACCTGCCGTGCTGCCAAGCATTTGCTTCCGTCCGGCTACATTCTATCACAGAACGGAAAAAAGGAAAAAGTTTTTGCAGCGCATAAGTCATTTATGGGTGACCGAATGATTCAGTACATGCATACGTGCACCTCCTTATTGAAGCCATGCATAGATGCCGAGGTGTATGATTGTAGGGACTCCACTGCCTGTCAAATCGCTCATCACAACCTTTCTTCCTTCTTGCGTACCTGTTTCGTCTGTCTGTCAGTCACGTCTGCCTCTCTGCCTGCCTGCAGGGTTTTGATGCCTCAAATTCTGACTCCATTCCACCTTCCCACCTGTGCACAGGCCCACAGAGGCCTCGCAGAACCCGCACTTCAGAGATTCTACGCAGAGAGAAAAAAGGCGAACTCGATCAAGCGCATTGGTTGGTTCCCCTGCAGCGGTAAAGTCTATGCAGAGACAGATCCGTTGACGAAGACAGAAAGGCAGAAAGAGAGGCAGCCAGGCAAGCAGATAGATAGAGAGGCATCCAGGCTGTCAGGCAGAGAGATAGGCAGAGATAGATAGAGAGAGAGAGAGAGAGAGAGAGAGACCCACGTTCAAGCATACAGACAGACAGGCAATTAGACAGATAGAAGCATGGATGGATAGATGAGAAGATAGAGAGACAAATTGACACATGAACAGACACAGAGGCAGCCGGATGGACACATAGACAGATGGAAATATCGTCAGGTGAACAGACAGAAAGACAGACAGGTATTCGGGCACGCAGACCAGGCAAGTAGCTCGAAAGACAAGAAGTTGAAGTCAGCAGAGGAGGCCAAAGGAAAAAAGAGGCCACGCGGAAGGAACCAAAATATCAGCAGAGGCACGTTGAACCAGAGAGGTCGCTTGAATGGCCGTAGGACCTCGCAGGACAAAATACGATTTTTTCTATTTAATTCCTTGCAACCGCCCCAGCTACTTTCCGATTTCACACCTGACTCGCTCCGCATGCAGGATACGTCAAGTTTCCCGATGCACAAACTTCGTTGTTGTTGTTGACCTCTGTGGTATAACGTATGGTTTTTCTTCACCGTAGAACGCATCGCTTTTGTGCCCTGGCGGTCGAATCATTTGTCCACATCTTGTTTGCGAACGTGCAGGCGCTGTGATGATGATTCTGGGCCTCCTTTGCTTCAGTCAGTCAGTCAGTCAGTTAGTCAGCCAGTCAGTGAGTGAGTGAGAGTGCGACCCTCCTCCCTCAAAAAGACAGACAGACGGAGGGATAACCTTCCCTTGGACCCCTGCATGGATCCCGAGAGTTGTCTCTGCATGTTGTGGATTGTTTGTTGTGTTCTTTGTCATTTCGCACGGTCTCTGTCAACACGCTGCTCTCTCCGACCATCTGCATGTTTGCTGCGCTCTGCATGTCCGTCTATGCCTGCCTGCATACACATACTGCTCCCACATTCACCACATCCACGCTCCTATTCACAATGTCAATTCGCCAGCCAACGTCAAGATAAATCTCACAGAACTTCTCTCTCTCTCTCTCTCTCTGTCTCTGTCTCTGTCTCTGTCTCTGTCTCTCTCTCTCTCTCTCTCTCTGTGTGTGTGTGTGTGTGTGTGTGTGCGTGCGTGTATGTGCGTGTGTGTGTGTGTGTGTGCGCGTGTGTTTCTGTGCGTGAATGTCAATGTGAAGGTGCATCTCCCCCCCCCCTCTCTCTGTGTGTGCGTGTATGTCCTTTCTGGTCTTTGCAGTCGGGTTTGGAATTGTAATGGTCTACCAGGCTCAGGCCTCATTTGAAGAAGCGTAAGCAAACCAGAGAGCATGAAGCGAGGGAGGGAGGGAGAGCGTGCCAGACAGAAAGAAGAAGGGCGCCGAGAACGGAATACATGGGGATGTCCACACTAAAGCGCTGCTGTTGTTTCTTCGAATAAGCTTCATATATGCAAGGAGAAATGAAAGGAGCAAAAGGAGAGCCGTGTCAAAAAAGAAACCGGCACACCATGCTGCCTTCGCATCGAGCGGAACACCTCGGGTTGAATTGAGAAGCTTCCGGTGATATCAGCTTGACAAAACAATTGTGTGTGCGCTCTGCATGTGATCATCTTGCCTTGCAGGTTCAACGCTGCTGTCTGGTTCCCCATTTTGATGATCTGCGCCGTACTTTCCTTCATCCTGGCAGCAGTCACTCATGGGTGGTCCAACCAGCAATTCGCCAAAGCAGCCATGAATCTCGCATCCGATTTGTCGCAGGTCTGCGATCTGGTCGGACAATATGTTAGGGGACAGCTAGAGGACGCCTCCATTTAGCTCCTCACTTTTTGATGCCTCTGTGCCGGGTGGTCTTCTTGCTTGCGTTATTTCTTTTTTCGCTCGTTCTGTGGCTCGATCGGCCGTTCGTTTTTTCTTCCTTCCTTTTCCTTCGCTCCGTCATTCCGCCCTTTCCTGCTTCATTTCTTTGCTCAATCCTTTGTCGCTTTGCTCCTTCCTTTCGCTGTTCCTTCGCTTCTTCCATGATAGTACCAAAAGAGGAGGAACAGGTGGTTTGGATCTGCTTGAGAATGCGGTCGTTCATTTTTTTTGTTCAAAAGCTAAACCTCCCTATTTTTTTCTTTCTCTTGGCTGAAGCGCGACTGAAATTTCCTCCATCTCAAGTCCCCCCGATTTTCTTTTTCGGCGCTGATGTAGCCTCCGCACTTTCCGAAACGTGCTGCAGGTCCTGGCAGCTGTGGGCATTTCTGTTCAATACGGTGGTATGGCAGGAGGCATATGTTTCCTCGACTTCAGAAAGGACGTAGGTCTCTTAAAAAAAGGGGGGGGGGGAAGGAGGCAATCTAGGTCTATTTTCCTTTCTTTATCCCCTTTTCTTGCAGACATTCTTTTTCTAACTTTTCCTTTGTGCCTCTCTGTTGATTTTTTCGCTCCACTCTCTGGGCTTCCTGCCGCTTCCCTGCACTCTCTGCAGCCGGGGTACACGCCCCTGAACCAATACGGACCCCCCGCCAACGCGGGATACGGATACCAACCGCCTCCCGCAATGCAGCCTCCAGGGGGTGCTCCTTTCCAGCCGACCTATGCACAGCAACCGGTTGCAGGACAGCAACCATACCATCAATCTACGAACCCCATCCCTGTGGCACAGCCGCCCTATCCTCAACAACACCAGTACGCACCCTCTGTAGGACATGCACAGCCCATGGGAGGCGCCTCCGTCCAGTCCGGACCTGCTGCTTTCAATCTGCAGAACGCTGTGGTTGTGGGGCAGCCGTAGTAATGAGTCAACTAGCATCTCAGTTTTGCATCTAGCTCCCACCATCTCATTATAGTCAGAAGCTGTTTTTGGTCTTAAAAAGAATTGAATACAAAATAAATCATTTTTGATTTAAAACATGCTGGCCTAAACAAGCGGGTAAGTCTAAACCAGCTAGCAGGCCTGGAACTGCCACAGTGGGTCAAACAGTGTAAAAAGATGTTAAAACTGTATTTCAATGACTTGCATGTATATATTCAATTTAGGTTGAATCTTCTATACAATGTTAATGCCTCTGTAAAAAATAGAGGCAACATTCAAAAAAATATATATACTAATAATAAAACTTATAGAATAAAACTGGTTTTAACTAAGGTTTTGAGCTAGGTTTGGATACTAAGACTATATAAAGCTAACAGTTACTTTGATTTAACTAGATTTAACTAATGATTTAAAAATATATTAAAACATTAACAGCATATAATAGCTGAAATATGTACTATTGCAATGCGGTGCTAACTAACACCCAGACACCAGATGTTTTAACACAAAAAAATGGTTTGCGAGGGCAACGTGTATAATTATATACAAAACAAAACTTAAATGGCGATAATGCTCTAGACTAGGCTCTAGACACCATCAAATCACTCGTTACTTATTATCACTAATCCATTTGGCTAGAGCCTATATAGCTCACCGGCTTTAACCTCATACATCATCATCATCATCATCTTTATTAAAGTCGTATTTAATTTTTTTTTCAAATACTACGCCCTAGAATGGGGCGTTGGTGGAGTGACTGTTCTTCTGCGATGGGATGCTCTGACACGATTCGTTCCTGTTAATCGTCTCTAGCCTTCCTTCCCTGCTTCTCTCTCTTCCTCCATCTCCTCTACCTCACCCCTCCCGACTTCCTCACGATCTATGACAGACGAAGAAGAAAGCCGAGGACTCTTTTCTTCTTCTGCCTCTGATGTTTTCAACGACTTATCGAGGGAAGCAGAACTCCCAAGGTCACCGACAGCTCTGAGCTGAAGGGAAGAAGAAGATTCAGAGGCCTGTTGTGAGGAATTCTCATTCTCTCCAGAAACCCTGTTAGGATGTCTTAAAGAGACACCACTAAGGGATCTCTCTTGGTCGTCGCCTCTTTCCACACTCTTTTAACCTCTCTGCTCTTCTTCTTCAGAAGAGGAAGAAGACGAAGAAAGACAGTCGTCCTGTTCGTTCTCGTCTCTCAATTCTCTCCCTCTCCAGGGGCCTGTCTCCCCCCCCCTGTCCGCCCTTCTTCTTTGGCGCCTCCCTCGAGCTGGCTTGCCGGGAGAACACAAAGGGTGGGCGAGAATGTGGGAAACAAAAGCCATTCTTGACCACATAAGAGCCCCAAAAAAGACACAGAAAAACCTAGCAGTATCCAACAGCCGTGTCTCTTTCGTTCATAAAAGCCGTCTCCCAAGTGAAGAAGAATCCTTGCCATCTCAGCAGGAGTTTGGTTAGAAGGAAGCACATGAAAGAAAATAGAAAGGGGCTTCCAGAAAGAGAGGAGGAGTCAGACATGAACGCAGCCAATCGCACCTTCGCAACGTCCGCATCTTCCCGTGCGAGTTATACTGTGAGCTGTCTGTCTCCTCTGGGAGGTCCTTTTTTCTGTCTCGGCAGGGGTACGGGGACTCTTTGCATTGACACATACAGTGGAGTGAAGGATAGGAGGGCAAGTCTCTCTACGATGCAGCCTTGGCAAGACAAGATCAAAGAGATAACCGGCAACCTTTTCATCCTCGATCACAACCTCAAGAAGAATCATGCAGTCTGAGACATCTCAAGATCTTGAGGCAGCTGACTGTTTATGCTTCATGCACAAATTGTAGAACAAAGAGAGCAAAACGCTTTCACACAGGTATCCCTGGCTATCGTCTTGTCTTGTTCTATCTCAACTGACCTTGGGAATAGCAGTAGGCCCGGCGTGGTCGTAGGCCCTTGAGCTTCCATTTCCCCTCAAATATCTCGGGGGTCTGCCTGCTCTTCCTTCTCGGGGGGGGCATTGATGGGGGCACCTTAGGAGGCGGCGAGGCTGAGGATTCTCTTCATCTGGTCCAGCTTTCCGGCACCCTTCGACGTCTTGTCTCCTCCTTTTGTTGATATGTTGGCTTGCCTCTTTTCTGCATCATGCAAACTTCTTCGACGCTCTCTGCCTCCTCCTCAAAAGAACACGAGGAAGAAGGCGCCCTCTTCTGGCTCCCCTCATCCAAACTAAGTCTTGCCCCCCCATCCTCCTCATTTCCTTCTGGTGGGCAGAGGCGGTTCAAAAAGACAGTCTGAGAGGGGGTGATTTCGCTTTCGCTGCTCTGTTCCAATTCTGACCGCCCCTCCTCTCCTTCCTCTTCGGCCTGACTATCAGAGGAAGAGGAAAGTGCCTTCTCTGCTTCCTTCTTTCTCTAATCCATCTCCTCTTCCCTTCAACTGCATTTGAATCCCGAATGGAGCGTTATGGTAGGACTGCCTGCGACCCTCCCGTAGCCTCTTCTCTTTTGGCCACTGCGGACCCTTTGGACCCCCCTGCATCCTCCACAGCCTGATTAACTGGAGAACCCTCATTATTGGGAGTGAAAAAGACTTGGGGTTCGGAACTGTGGGTGGCTTCACGCGAGGGGGCAGGATTCTGTTGCGGGGGTGCTTGGAGGTTCCTTTTCTCTGCAGGTAGACTTTCTACATCCCCCCTTTCTGTATCTGGGGCAGGGACTGCACAAGAGGCGGGTGATACTCCAGGACTGTCATTGGAAATGGATTGGTTGAGTCTTTATTCTATCTGCCTGGCAAGAAGAGCGACGCGACTTCCCTCTCATTTAGGACTCTGGTATGAATCTGTAACCTTAGAGGGGGGAGGGAAGCGGTTTGGTGACAGAGTGCCCGGATGATTGGGAGAAGAGAAGTTCCCGACAGAAAAACGGGAAGGGGAGTCGAGGGGGCTGGAACGAATTGAGACGGCAGAGGGGGCTGTACGGCGCCCGCTGGGGCCAGCTACAGGATGGAGGCCAGGCAAACGGACAGACAGGACCTCGATCTGTATATTCCCCCTTCTTCGATCGGCTGCTAGGCAGAGAGACTCATGTACGTACGGGGAGATGCCGCTGTACTCAACCTGAGGACGGAGCCTTTGCATGAGAAAAGGGGGGCGATACGTCGAGAATTCGGATGGTGGAGGAATGTAGGGAGTGTTGGGAATTCTAAAAAGAGGGAGGGAGATGGGGCCCGGAGGGGAGAGTCCTCAGACTGATCTTATGTATGTCCCAGACGAAGTTGTGTAAACGAAGTCTCGCCCCACTTGAGAGTTTCTTTGAGAAACTTTTGAGAGCTGGGGAGCACAGGTGAGGGGTTTCGGCTAGAGACGGGAGAGGCAAACCGAGAGGAGAGACTCTGAAAAACACTTTGAACGAAAATGGGGAAATGAGGGGTTGACTGGGCATCGATTCTTTGGGCACTGCAATGTGGGAATGGACTCCTCATGGCCTTTGTCTCTCTCTACGTGAGAAGATCTTCTCGACTGATCCTGGGCTCTAGACCCGCGATTGAATGAAATGGCCTGTTAGAGCAGAGGGCGTGGGGTCTTTCTTTGCATGAGCCGGCGTGAACAAGGCAGAGAGAAGCGACGATGCTCCACATTTATGGTATATGAGTGCATGACGATTCTGTCGCTTAGTATATGACTGTGTGGGGAAAGGAAGGGGGTGGGGTTTGGGGGGAGGGCGAGGAAGGAGACCCTCGCCAAGCCGTGCCAAGCATGGCTGCTTGAAACTACTTGAACCGAACTGACTGTCAGCAAGCAGCCGGAGCAGTGTAGAGGGAGAGGGGAGTCAAAAGAGAGACGGACCGGCGTACAACAGAGACGGAGAAAGTCGGCACACGCTATCACCACTGGATGCATGTATTGCTGGCCGTCTCTTCTCACTTTGTCTATCGCTCTTCTCCATTTTCTCTGTATATATGTCTCCTTCTGTGTCTGCAGACGGGATTGGAGAGAGGGCATGCAGGGGCTCTTCTTCTTGGTCTGTCTCATATTTTTTGGACTCTCCGCGCAGTCTTCTCACACATACTCAATTCTGCATAAGGGCCGCCTGCTTCTCGTCTCTTCCTGAACGAGAGTCGATCTGGCGCTTCTTCTGGGTGAAGCAACAGACGCATTGACAGTAAGTGCAGTCGACGTACGCACTTATTCTTTCTCGTTCCCTCACCCAAACTCTTTTGAGTCTGCTTCGATCCATCTCTCAAACTTTCCTCCTTCTCTGCAGTTCCCTCTTCGTCTCTTGGCAGCTCACCCCTCGGTCAGTCTGTCATGCCTGCCCCCCCTTTCTTTGACACTCAGCCCATTTCACTGTCTTTCTGGAGAGGGTGGCCGGGCTAACAGACTCTGCACCGTTTGCCTCAAGAGCCGCTCGGGGAGGGGAAAGGAGTGTTCATACACCCTCTACCCTGCTTATTGCTACCCTCTTGACCGATGAAATAACCCTCCTCCCTCTCATTTATGAAATTAAATATGGTGACTTTCTATTGTTCTCGACTGTTCTCTCCGTTCAGTGCGTTCACGTGCCTTCCCACCTGCCGAGCTGACTCAGTTACTTAGTGCGACCCATCACTGCTGCCTCCCTGGCAGGCTGCCCCCTCAGGAAGGTGCTCGTGCAGCTCAGAGTGGAAATAGCACATCTGCCTGAGCAGGCCGAGGCGGAGGGCGCGCTCGTCTATGCAGGGCCTGGCGTTGTCGTCGAAGGGGAGCCTCACCTGAAATTAAAGATAGTAAAAGGGGGGAAGGATTTTATGAGCAGAGATGAAATTAAAACGGAAGGGGGCACAATATTTTTTAAAAGACCCATTCAATGGCAATCATACAGAGAAAAATCGGTAGTTGCAGAGATATGCAGACATGATAGAGTATGATGACTTGATCAACCTGTCGCTGCTCTCCTGTCTGAGCGATTCCCTGGCTGTGGACTTTGTCAAAGAATAGATGCTTCAAAACGTCTGCAGCTGTAAGTCGGTCCACTGGGTTAAATCGGAGCAGCTTGGTAAGGAGGTCTACTGCTTCTGTGGATGAGCTTGAGAACCGTTTACAGAGAGGTACTGCACTTTTTGAGGGGTGTACTTTGAGGCATGCTTTTGCTTTCTCGTCTAGAAAGCTGGCCTGGCTCTCTGATGGGGTTCCGACGATCTCCAGAATGCGAGACATCTGACACTTTCCCACACTCGCAATCAAGTCTTGCCTGCAGATAAAAGACTGATAAGAAATTTGTTAATTATCAATCCTTCTGATGTACATACGTATTAGTACGTATCCATGTGGATGAAACAAGTAGGTAGATAGCTTTTTCACCAAAGATGTATAGGCTCTTTCGAGATACCATGAAAAAAAACTGACCGTGGTCGGCACATGAAACAACAAAGAAAGAGAAACACACATGCATTCTTTCTTTTCCCCTCTGCCAGGCCTCTGGTTTCTCCCTCCTTGTATTGAGCTATTCGGAAAGTTAGTCCATTTAATTTTGTTTTAATTCGTGACCTCATCGATCGATTTTGCTACGTTCACTTCCTTGTCATCGTTTTCTGTTGCTTATTGTCTATATCTTTGTCTGTGAGTGCTCTCTCTGTTCTTTTGACTGTCCATACATTTTGGTTCACACAAACTTCCGCATGGTTCGCTAATATGCAGTGTGTAGCCCAAACACCAAGCAGACAGACCAACTAAAGATGACTCACCGATATAGAACTGGGCTTAGTAGATTTTGTGGAGCACTCGCATGAGGTCCCCGAAAGACCTGTTTCGGAGAGAGAGGAAAACAAGAACTTCCCCCACAGAGCGGTCCTCTCTGACTAACGTCCTGGACATTTCCTTTCACCATGTACATCAGCTCGCCCATGATGCAACCCATTGACTTGCATGGGAAAAGGAACAATACAGACAGGTGACTCTGAACCTACTCGATCAAATATGAACACCGGATTCACAGAAAAAATGTAGAGAAGGCCTCAGGTAAACCGATTGGAGAGCGCTCACAACGACCTAAGTTGGGGTATCAATCAAGGTGCGATATTCGCATGATGGAATCATGTTGAGTGAATGATCCACCTGTCCGAGTTTGCCTTGAAAGCTGAGCAGCTTGAAGAATGAAGAACAGCCACGTAACTTTATCTGATCTCAGATACGGACAACTAACCATATGTCTGAAGGGAACAAATATTTCTGCAGGAAGATTTAGGAAGATCAGTTCGGGTGCACGGCACCAGCAGGTCTGCACTCGTTGCGTGAGGTGAACTTGCTGAAAGTCATCCTCGCAATGCGACACAGCTTTCCAAGAAAGACCAAAGTCGTTACAGACAAAAAGAGACAAAAAAGACTGAGCCTAGAAACGAAATTTAAAAGATGTCTACATCACAGGCAGAATCATAGAATATCATACACACATACACACACACACATACACAGAAAGAGAGAGAGAGAGAGGAAACAAAGTTTGGAACACATCTCTTTCTCCGGCAGGATCACAGAGAGAGAGAGCCACGACTCGGTCTGGCAGACAGAGGAACTACACAGGAGGCAAACATAATCGAAGCAAGATGGAGACAGAAGAAAGAAAGCCGAAGTCGTGCACGTCAAGTCTGCAGCACCCTAGCAGAGTGCAAGCTTGTCGAGCAAGACATATAGCATGTTAGTTAGTGCGACCAGGTAGGCAGACAAGCAAATAAAGAGGGAGACATTCTTACAGGCAGCTTACAGGCAGACAGGCAGAAGCATTGGGCAAAAACTAGCCTAAGAGCAGATAGCGATAAACCAAGCTTCATCGATATTTCTCATATCGCAGCTGAACAACCCGGGGCTGACCTGAGTTTTGTTGTGCAGTCTGTATTTGCCAGGTAATTTTTGGTCTTTATGTCTCAGAGGACGACTTTAACAGAGTGGAGGTACTGGAGGCCATTGAAAAGCTGCCAGAGGACGGTCTTGATGTGAATTTCTTCGAGAAATACAGGCGACTTAGTCATCTTGCGAAGGTCAGAGTCGAAAAGTTCCATCACGATTACGACTCTCTGCAGTGGAGAGGAGGCAAGAAGAGCCAGAAGACACAGCTTTCGCTTCAGTTCTCTTCTAAACAGAAGAGGTACAGCTCTAATGATGTCCGACATTCTGCCCCTTCGATCTTCGAGACAAAAAGTTTACACTTTCTATTTTTAATTCTTTCTTTGATTCTTGTTTCCTTCCTTCCTTCCTTCCTTCCTTCCTATCTGTCTGTCTGTCTATCTGTCTGCCCGTCTGTCATTCATTCATTTTTTCTCTTTTTCACATCCTCTGTTCACTTTTTTCTAGACTTTTTTCTTTTGTTCTCTGTTTCTTTCTTTCTTCGTTTTTTTCTTTCTATCTTTCTTTCTTTCTTTTTTTTTTTTTTTTTATCTTTGTTTCTTTCTTTCTTTCTTTTTTCTTTCTTTCTTTTCTTTCGTTCTTTCGTTTCTCTCTCTCTCTCTCTCTTTCTCTCTCTCTCTCTCTCCATAGCCACAGCTGACTTTGAAATTCTTAGTCATGCCCTCCGGAAGAAAAAGATTTTAAATCCCAACCAGACAGGGATGCAAAGCTTCCCATATGATCGTGATCTCTCGTAGGGCGCTTCTTGTGGTCGCTGCATCGTTGAGAGAGACGTACTTTATGGCCACGTGACCGCTGTCCCTTTGGTCTCTTGCCTCCCACACTTCTCCTGCAGGCATACAATATCGATCGACCCGAATTCTAGCACAAAGTAGGGATTGTTAATTTCTTCCATGTAGGCAACCGCACGATCTTCCTGCTGGTAAGAGGAGAGACAGCTAGAGAAAAGACGGTCATATTATGAATAAAAGGGATGGCAGGTATGAGACAAAAAAGACGGACGGACATTTTCCATCTCTTTGGTAGAAGACAGAGAGACTATATGTTTTAGACAGACAGACGGAAGAACACAGAGACAGAGAGACAATCTTTCGTTTTCTTTCCTTTCATAAACAGACAAACACAAGCAAGCATGGACAGGAAGAGGCAGACAGATGCCCACACATATGTGAACAGTGACAGAGACGGATAGACAAGCTGACCGTAGGAGCCGCTCCCCAGTCGCCCCCACAGAGTATATCGAAGCTTCTTGTTTCTGCATGCAGGGAATCAGCGGCAGAAGACAAAATCTACAGACTAACAAACCAGCTTCAAAGGCTGTAGAAGATCGATCGAATAAATACTCGTAGAAGACGACTGAGCGACTCTCTACTTAACAACCAGATGCATGTCGTCGAATTCTAATCAGATCCAGTCCCGAGACGTCTCTCCCGAAAACAAACGTACAGACAGAGGTACTTTACCAACGATTCTTAGTCACTACTGGCAGTGCATACAAGGGACTCGTATAAATCGACAAACCCCCACAAGCCCATGTTCAACCACATCTATATACCAATCCCAAGGATACTGTCTGAAATGTAAACGTGTGGTCCAGAAGCCAGACAGCAGTCCATTGTGTTGTCATTCCAGCGAAGGTTGCGTGCACGTTTCTGAGAGAGCAGAAACCAGCCAGAGGCTCTGCAATGCTTGCGTGCACGTTTCTGAGGAGCAGAAACCAGCCAGAGGCTCTGCAACGCTTGCGTGCACGTTTTTAAGGAGCAAAAACCAGCCAGAGGCTCTGCAATGCTTGCATGTACGTTTTTAAGAGAGCAGAAACCAGCCAAAGGCTCTGCAACGCTTGCGTACACGTTTTTGAGGAGCAGAAACCAGCCAGAGGCTCTGCAATGCTTGCGTGCACGTTTTTAAGAGAGCAGAAACCAGCCAAAGGCTCTGCAACGCTTGCGTACACGTTTCTGAGAGAGTAGAAACCAGCCAGAGGCTCTGTAACGCTTGTGTGCACGTTTCTGAGAGAGCAAAAACTAGTCAGGGGCTCTGCAATGCTTGTGTGCACGTTTCTGAGGAGCAGAAACCAGCCAGAGGCTCTGCAACGCTTGAATGCACATTTCTGAGGAGCAGAAACCAGCCAGAGGCTCTGCAACGCTTGCGTGCACAAACGCTTGCAATGCACGTTTCTGAGAGAGCAAAAACCAGCCAGAGGCTCTGCAACGCTTGCGTGCACGTTTCTGAGAGAGCAGAAACCAGCCAGAGGCTCTGCAACGCTTGCGTGCACGTTTTTGAGAGAGCAAAAACCAGCCAGAGGCTCTGTAATGCTTGCGTGTACGTTTTTGAGGAGCAGAAACCAGCCAGAGGCTCTGCAACGCTTGCATGCACGTTTTTGAGGAGCAAAAACCAGCCAGAGGCTCTATAACGCTTGCGTGCACGTTTTTAAGGAGCAAAAACCAGCCAGAGGCTCTGCAATGCTTGCGTGTACGTTTTTGAGAGAGTAAAAACTAGCCAGAGGCTCTGCAACGCTTGCGTACATATTTTTGAGAGCATAGCACAAAAATTACGACAGAAGAATGGCTTTTCCCTTTCGTCCTCAGCTTCTCTTTCTTCCTTTACCTTTTCTGCTTCCATGCCATGTTCGTTGTATACCACTGTATCAACGCTGCGCAATTCCTGATCCGTCTAGCTGCCAACCTTCTTGTTGGCGTATTTGTCGCTCTGAATGCATATACCCAAACCTGATAAACCCTCTTTCATTTTTGTAGCTTCACTGTTTGCCTCTCTATCTATGCGTCTTTCACTCTTTTGTTCACTTTCTCATTCATTCATTTATTCATTCATTCATTTTTTTTTTTCTTTTCTTTCTTTCTTTCTTTCTTTTTATTTTGTTTCTTTGCTTTTCTCTTCTCTTCTCATTCTCTTGTCTTTTCTTCTCTTCTCTATACTTGTCTTTGCTTCTCTTCCTTTTCTTTGCTTTCCTTCTCTTCTCTTTCTTTCTTTCTTTATTTTCTTCTCTCTTCTCTTTTTTCTGTAGAAGAGGAGGGAAATAAACGATCTGGTTAGTCTGTCTATCTGTTCTTTCTTTCTTTTTTTCTTTTTTAATTTTTCTTGTCTCCCTCCATTTTTTCTCTCTCTTGTCTTGAGTGGAAGCAGCAGGACAGTTGTGTGTGATGAATAGGTGATCACGTGAAATCCTGTCGGGAGGTTGAGAGGCAAGGGGCGCTTAACCCTCACCCTTTGGAGCCCCTGCCGACTTTGCCTATCTGTCAGTTTGTCAGATGTCTGTCTATCTGTCTCTCTGTCTGACTGACTGGAGCTTCAGGGAGAAGAAGAAAAAACATGTAAGCTGTCTGTCTGAAGACAAAAAGGGGGAAAAAGAAACATTCAGTCAGTCTGTCTGTTAAGAAGTGGAGGGGAAAAAACCATTTGGTCTGTTTGTAGTATGGTCTGTCTGCGTATCTGTATAGTCTCTCTGTCTGCCATGAAGAAAAGAAAGGAGAAGAAGAAGTCTGTCTGTCTGTCTGTCTGTCTGAACGGAAAAGAAAAGAAAAGACGATATAGTTTCGCTGTTTGTCTGTCTGAGTTGTCGTGATGTTCTTTTATCTTCGTTGCTTTCTTTCTTTTTGTCTGTTATATGCATGAAGAAGAGGGGGGAACCATGTGGTTTTGTTTCTTTTGTTTTCCCCTTTCTTTTTTTTTTCTTGTTTCTTTCTTTCTTTCTTTCCTTGCTTCTTTCTTTCTTTCTTTCTTTGTTTCTTTCTTTCTTTCCTTGCTTCCTTACTTCCTTGCTTCCCTGTTTTTTTCTTTCTTTCTTTCTTTCTTTCTTTCTTTCTTTCTTTCTCTCTTTCTTTCTTTTTTTCTTTTTTTCTTTCTTTCTTTTTTTCTTTCTTTCTTTCTTTCCTTGCTTCCTTTCTTCTTTCTTTCTGCCTACCTGCCTGCCTGCCTACGACTGACTGTCTGTCTCTCTCGGTGTCTCTGTCTGTAGTTTGTCGGTCCAACTGTTTCCTTCAACCTCTCTTTCTCTCTCGCTCTCTCCCTATCACTCCCACCCCCTAACTCCTCTCACTTTCACTTTCACTCCCGCTCACTTGCTCGCTCGTTTCGACGCAACCTCTTTGTTATTGGTATGGTATCTCTTGACCGCCCTCTATTTCTCTTGTCTGATGGCTGTTGTAATAAGAGTTGACAAAGGATTGTATGATTGAAAGGCTTTTGTCCTGGCCTGTGGCCTGAGCCTTGAACGCCAAATCAGTTTTCTGCGTTGCGTGTTGTGGTGCAGGGTTTGAAAGTTTTAGAGTAGAAGTCAACAACGGGTTTATTAAAGCACTGGGGAAAGTTATCAAGATGGGTATAGGTGGGAAAGAAAAGGCTTGTAAGCCTGCAGATGTTACGGCCTGTCGTACTTCGTTCAAGCGGCCGGATAGCGATTCGGAAGAAGGAGTGTTGCGGTGTCAGATAAACGTATACGCGACTGTCACTCCGGCCACGAGATCGAAGAAAGCGGCCAAGATGATTTTTACACAGCAGGAGGGTTCCAATGGGAGTGTGACATTTGATGGACGTCAGATTTCGTTTCAATTGCGAGCCAGGCCGTGACGCAGGGGGCGGGAGGGAGGCAGAAGGCTGAGCAGAATTTGCTGCAGAAGAGCAAGTAGTCCCTGGGGCGGGGCTTCCTGCAGACGTGTATACGGGCCGAGTCACTGGGAAGAACAAGACGTCTTTGGGTATGTGACTGATCGACAGGATCGTTCAACTTGAAGGGAATCCAACACATTCTAGGAGGGATTGCCAGTGGTTATATAATTTGATATGATTAACCGGTGGTTCCACCCTGATAAATTGAGCTGCACGATAGCCTCAGTATTAGCCTGCATGACTTTACAGGCTTCCCATGTACTTTAAGTTGAAAATAATAATTTTTTCATATCAGTTAGAAGCTTTAGCTGTAGTTTTAATTGAATTATGGCAGTTGAATGCTAAAGGCCCCTTTATGGGCATTAAGCCAATAGCGATAATGAATGACGGTTACTAGGATGGTGCCAGTGTGATGATAATGCAACTTGAAGTATTAATTAAAGTTGAAGCTCTAGACTTAATATATAAATTTTATTTAAAGATTCCCGGCCAGCTTCTATATAGGTATATGATTTCATGCAGCTGCAAAATTTAGTATAAATTTGGCTAGAAATTTGGCATAGGAAGCTTTGATCGATCGACCCTGTCAAATTGGCGTCAATAAAAAAAGTTTGAACGGTCGATCCTAGGATTAATCTCTATTATAGACTTTATATGACGATCCGACAAGTGATGCAGGTCTGGCAAAGGGGCAATACAGCATTGTCCTAGATTCATGCATTGCATGATGGCCTATAGACCGATCAATAATAATAATAATAGTGATGATGATGATGATGTATGAGGTTAAAGCCGGTGAGCCGTATGATAGGCTCTGGCCAACGTAGTAAAGGGCACCACTAATCACTTATCACTTATATCCTACATAAATTCATGTATAGTGAGTAAACCAGGGACAATCAAATTCAATTTAATATAATAATTTCCTAGTATATTTCTAGAATATAGATTTACAGTGCATAACAATACGGAAAATTCAAATACAAAAAAAAAAGGAACTAAAAAAGGAATATCCAGATCGAACGAATATATGTTAGTGCAATCATAGGTAATTACTAGGCTCATTAGCACGTGAAATAATTAATATATTCCAAATGATTAAAAGTAATTACTTATGTCTGTTGGCTGGTTCGATACGTAGCTAGTTATACGATAGTGCTACTAACCTAGGCTACTAACGGTAGTCTTTTCCCACAAAGGAAGGTGACACAGGCAACAACGGTTTTCCCAGTACGGCGACAGACCCTATAGGACAGACCGCACCTAGGATCGCAGACATGCAAGCATCGATTTTCACGGAAAAGGGGAGACACAAAAGAGGCCACATAGAGAAGGAGAAAAGGAGGGAGAAAGGAAGGGAGCAGCCATGACTGGAGGATAACACATGCCGAGTCTGGCGAGAAAGGACTCGAGACAGGCAGGCACCCCGGCCAAGCCTTCAATGCTGGCAGACCGATTGTCGATCAGGGGCGATTGGAATCAACTGCAGCGCGCTGCAGCGGATGGGATGGATTAATTGGCGGAGAACACATTGTGGAGATATTACGTTGTCGACCTGAAAAGAGGTAATGCCGTCCTTCGATCATCACACCCTGTGCAGTTCACCAACGGCCGTGTTCCCTCAAAGGCTGCCTTCCCCCCCCCCCCNNTTCCCCTGCTCTCACTTATTTGTTTCGCTTTTGCGAAGACGATCCTCAGGAGATCGTTCAGCCTGGAGCTGCCCACATCGACATGGACAGAACAGGCAAGACATCAATTGAAAATGACAAAGAAAATCTGCTAAAGCAGAGACGAAAAAGCGACGATGAAGCAGAAGTTGAACCTTCTGCTACTCACGAGGATCCCTCTCTGAACCCCCCCCGGTCTTTCATCTACCATAGGCCTCTACCACGAGTGAAAACAGTCGGAGCGCGAAGAATGAGAAAAGGAAAGAAAGAATGGAGAATCAGGCAAAAGAAGGGGAGGGGAGAGTATTCGGGGGACACTGAGTGTGTGAGCGTGTGACCAAAAAGGCCTCCATGCCTTGCTTTTTCTGTCCGGCGTACTGAACAAACCCCCACCCCTCTCCTCTCCATCTCGTCTTCCGTTCTCTCCTCCTGTGGAATCGCACAACCCTCCCTCCCTCTTCCGCAAAGGTCATCAAAGACACATCGGAGAGGACCACATCCACAGACACACCCTACCGTTTACTCCTCCATGCTACCGAAACGCATTTCCTCCATTTCCTCCAAGACCCCTTTAATTGCCTCTTTCTTTCTACCTTCTCTCTCGCCTCCCTCCCTTCAAGAAGAGTCCTCCAACTCGTCTCCCTGCCCCCCCACGCCTACAGGAGGATCAGACGGCTCTGGCGGCTTCTGCTGCTGCTGCTGTGCAGAAGAACTCTGCGCTCCTCCTTTGGCACCCTTGCCGGGGCCCTTGGAGAGTCTCTCCCCCTGCTGCCGCCCCCCCCCACTGGGTCGCTTTGTGTGTTTCCCCCCACTCTTTGTACAAGACAGACGCAGGGAGGGAATGCGAGAATGGGAAGAGGTCCCCGAGCCCCCCTTCGTCTTCCCGAGCCGCCCTCCACCTCCGGTACCCGCTGCGGCTGCGGCAGCTGCTGCTTGGATGGAGACGGGGCCGTGCGGCCGTGTCTTGAGAGAGGAGCTGGTGGGGGCGGAGAAGTCGTTCATGTATCTGGCAGTGGCAGAGGAGGCACGAAGACCTCTGGAGACGCCCCGAGGAGAGACGGCATTCGCATTCAACACCCCTCGAGGAGGTTGGGGTTGCTGTAGTGAGGCGGCGAGACGACTAGCGCTGCCTCCAGACGGAGACAGCGGCTGGGACAGAGGCTCGATCGGGGAGGCCTCCCCACTCAGGCTCAAAAGCCGTCTTCTCGAAAGCATTCGAGCAGACTCTCCTCCACCGCCAGTGAGACGTGCACCCAGGTCATGGATGTTGCTGTTCGGCCCCGCTTCGTGCGGGGTCTCAGGCACTGGAGCTAGAATGCCGGATGCCAGTGCCCCTCTGGCAGTAACGAGCCTGTCTAGTCCTGCATCCCTTCTGAAGGCGATATCCTTGAAGTGCCAATTACCGACGTAGCCGTAGATCACCCACTCCTTCGCTTCATCTGCAGAATCAGAGAAGTCACAGGCGGACTAATCAAAAGACCTGTGGAGAACAAACGAATGGAGTAAAGAATCTCAATTGATTCTCTGGGCTCTCCCTGCTTTGACTCTCTTTGTCGACTGACCGATTCATCGATCAACGAGAACGAACGAACATTCAGGAGAGAAGGGCCGATCGATACAACAGAGGCAGAGAGGGTTTCCTCATTCTCTCAATAGATCCAAGACTACTACTCGAGAAGATAAGCAAGTCTCAAAAAGACACAGAGAAAACAGACGGTGCCCTCCCACATCAACATAGAGAAAAACGGAAGGACCCACCTGCCCACTGTGCCAGTTCTTCGTGAGGCCCCACCGCCCAGAGACGTCCATTGTTGTCGAATGTCAGAGCCTTCAGCCGCCAGCCTCCCAGTTGGCCCTGATCGATCGATCCAGTGGCATGAGCATGCGTGAGCATGCATGCAATCACACGAGGGACCATCTCTTTAAGCGTTCCGAAAATTCTTACCCCAAAGCGTTCCGAGCATTCAGACGCACACCTACAGATCGTCAACACATGTTCCAAGCAGACCGACACAAGCTTCCAATTTACATGGCACGCTACTGCCAAAATCATTTCAAACAAGCACAGCCAGCGCGAACAAGGGAATCCTTCCTTCCAGCAACATACGGAAGGAAGAGCAAAAGACAGAGGAAAAGAGGAGAGTGACTCACTGACTGCCTGCCTGCCTGACTGGCTGACTGACAAAGTCCTTCCAGCGCTTCCGTCGACGGTCAAAGGACCCAACATTTCCCGACGTCGAGAGACCCCAGAGGACTCCTGAAGGATCAAACTGCAAGCACGAGACAGACAGAGAAAGAGAAAGAGAGAGAGATGCATTCATCAGAGACACGTACTTACTTAGACAAACAAAAGGGTCAGGAACAAAAAGGGACAGAGAGAGCTTCGAACAATGAATCCGTTTTCCTTTCTTTCTCGGTTCCTCCGACTCTCTCTCTCTCTCTGTCTCTCTCTCTCTTGCTCCGTACATCGATGCGATAAGTCTCCTTCTTTTTCTTTCACTGTCAAGCACCTTGAAGGAAGCCTCCTTCCTTCCAACGCAGCCACCGACCGACCGACCGTTAGTTGTTCGAGTTTCCAGCTCCCGAGAGCCCCCAAACGGTCCCAAGAGTACCCGTTCCAGATCACAACCTCTCCCTGCAGAATCAATCAATCATATTAATTCTCACAGTTTTCGAAAGAGTATTTTTTTTAGTGCGGAATCAATGCGGCCATGAATTTTTCAAGGGGTCGGTAAAAGCCAGCAGTGCATGCAGAGAGAACGGGATGGCAGCGAAAGGACCAAACTTTTGGACTGGGGAGCTTCCGCCCTTTCGTTTCTGGAGGAATATCAGACTGAGGCAGACGCAGATAATCGAATACAAAAAAAAAATCTCAGAACGCGTACACGTGCCTACCTACCTGCAGATTGACTCCCGTCAGTCTGTTGTTCTTGTCGAAGTCAAAGTCCCTCAACTCTGCCCCCCCCAGGATGCCGTGGTTCTTCCACCCGCTCTGAACGAGACGACCCATCTTGTGGTCAGATGACAAACACCAGAGATCTCCGTTCTGCAACACGAGAGAAAGAAGAGATGAACGGGAAGCAAAAAGGAGGGAAAGGAAACTGAATGCATGCAGAGAAAGGAGCGTGAAGAGCAAGGTTCATTTATGGGTTACTGCTGATTGGCAATTTCCGACTGAGGATTGAGTCGTTTCACCCCCTCTTCCGCCCAACCCTTTGCTTTCTGTGTGTGACAGACCCCTTTTTGATTATGTCTCTTTGCAAGCAGCTACTTTCACCCTGTTCTCTGGTTCATCTGAAAGACACGAGCGCGGTTGCAAATGTAACCGAAAAACGAAAGACATGGACGACTGTCCAGTTGACAAGCTCATTCTCGCATTTCTTTCTCTCCTCTTTCAAAAGGCGCTCCCCTCCCTTTCCTTCCTCCCCCCCCCCC
>JAHBMJ010000035.1:50317-71735 GCA_018398765.1 Chromera velia | reverse complement strand
GGGGGGGGGGGGATCGGTTCTGCCTCTGTCACGGTCGGTCAGTGTCACCCGAGTTCCAAAATATGCCCCTCAAACAACTCGCATAGAGCCACAATCACGCGTGCCTTACTTACTTTGCGCACATGCGTGCCCCTCAGTGTAACTCGCATGGAGTTGTACATGTATATACGATGCGCGCGGTCCCGAAAAGCATATACTTCGCATGCGTTGCCGTGGCTCCCCCCCCATGGTAGCACATAAGACATACCTAAGCCCCCGATGGTGTACACCTATATACACCAATCAAATATGAGCGGACCGCACATTTTGAAACTCGGGTGACACCGACCAACCGTGACAGAAACAGAACCAATCCCCCCCCCCAAAATAAAAAAATACGTTATGTGAGTGCATGCGATCTTAGGGCCTCTCGGCTAAGCTCAGCAGAGCTGAGCTGCCCCTAAAAAAAGCCTAAGGCACTCACCCAACTGATTAGATATATCCCGTCTATATACATTCTTTGCGCTATAGTATGGAACCCCTTCCGATCTGGGTTTCTTGCGAAAGATCAAGTACGAAGAAGGTGTGCAGCAGGGGGATGTAGCAGGGCCCCTTTTATTCTGTCTCGGGCTGAAGCCTTCCCTCAATGGTGTATTGGGGGATCTACAGGCTAAGCATGGAGGTACATAGAAGAAAGGGGTGTTTTGTTGGTGTTTTCATGGACGATGTCTCCATGGTTTTTCCTCTCTACCCCTTGTCTCAGATTCCTACAGATAGACAGGACGACAGCATCCTGCATACATGGAGAGTGAGTATAGCTAGGTTGCACAGCTTCGGGCTAATGCTACGGCCGGACAAGAGCTCCGTTCATTCTCCCTCATAGCAGCTCATGGTAAGCTGCCCAGCAGCCTACCCTTCTCCCCCTGGAATCTGTCTCTCTCTCACAGGTTTCCGTCTTTGTGGTGTAGCAAGTGGGACGGTCTAGGGGGCGGTACAGTATCAGAGTGAACACTTTGACAAAAAACTGAAAGAGGCACGGGAGCTTAGTGAGGCAGTTAAAAAGTATGGGGACCCGTAGGGGGCTCACCTCGTGATGTGTTTCTGCGTTCTCCCAAAGCTGATTTTCCTTACGAGAATTATGAGAGATGTTATCACACGTCATCACATTGGACAAGTGGTCGCGTGCTGATAAGGAGTTAGGCGAGTCATGGGCACGCATCATGGGTTTATCAGAGCAAGAGTGGGAATAGGGAGAAGTACGAAATCAAGCCTACCTTCCTCAGTACCAGGGGGGTCTGGGTTTTACTTGTTTTCATACAACCGTGACGGCAGGTTTGTTGGGGAGTTGCAGGGTTACGTTGTCTGATGTGGTTCAATGACTGACGGACCAGGCTTTCCTTGGTCAAGGCCAAGCACCAGAAAGGGAAGCCTTTTCGGCTCTTCCCTAGCTACAAGCATCCAAATGCGAGTTTGAAAGGGCAGAGGCAGCGGCAGAATTGGTGAAGCTCAAGGCAAACCATCTGTTAAGACACGGGTGGAGTTCTATAATGGTTCTGTATTTAGCGTTTGATAGAGAGCGTCATCCGGCCAAGAACACCAAAAAATTACCGACGCCATTCACTGATCGTGCAGAATGTATCTTTTTTCAAAGGTACAGCTCTTTGAGCGCATCCACCTGCATTCCTGCTCTGGCAACGGGGCTTCAGCCTGGCTGAGTGCCATTCCCTTATCCAGTTGGCTGCGCTTCCCTCCCGCAGTTTATTGGGTAGCGATCTACATTCGTCTCAGCCTGGGCATCCCGGAGATGCATAGAGCAGGGGTGTGTGTATGCGGGTTTCCTCTCGATCCCAAAGGGCACCACGCACAGAAGTGCCCGAACGGAGAGGGCATGCACTGGTGCCATGAGCAGGTAAAGAGAGCGTTTATATAGGTTCTGCATGGGCTCCATCACACTTACGTACTGGAAAAAACGATTCTGGATTACTTGGGGGTCGCTACCGATTCTTATCTCCGGGAGTCGCTGATCAGAGGACCAAACGGGCAGACATTTTTGCCTCCCTTTCAAATGGTGATACCATCCTAGCAGATATTTCCGTCACTTTTCCCATCTCATCTGACACCGCCCGCCTGCGTACCTGATTGAAAACAGCAGGGGCAGCCGCCAAGATGAAGAGTGAGGAAAAGCAGAGGAAATATGCCGTTGTGGCTTGTTCGGTCGGCCTACAATTCCTTCCGATAATCTTTAAAACCTTCGGACAATCAGATAGAGAGAGGTCTCTTTTGTGAAGGATGTGGAATCCTACCCTGTGGCGCCGCCCTCTGGACCCTTGCATGCGCTGTATATCTGAATGAGTCTGCGTGCCAACGCTAGGCTCCGCCACCGTGCTTTGTTTCATACGTGTCGCGCGCATCGATTAAAGTTGTTAAAGTCGATCGAGTCTTACCTTTGTATTCAAGCATGCAACATATTACTCAAGCAACGGATAGCATCGTTTGAGTCTAATGTCTGTTCGTCATAGATCAAGAGAGCTTTAGAGTCTGAGAGAGAGGAATGAGCAGAAACCGTGTATGATAGAATGAATCTAGCTGATTGAAATCCCAGATCGCTCTAGAGCCAAACCTGCTGTAAACTGTTGCCTGACTGAGTGTTGCTTACGTTCCTTCTTTAGATCTTCCTAAGGTTCTTATCCTCACTTTACCTTCTGTCTGGACGCCATAAGGTGGCCGGACAGAAGGGACAAAGCATTGTGGTGAACGCTCACCTCGATGAGTGTCGACTTTCGTATACCTTCTGTGATGGAGATCAGATCTGTCTCTTTGCGCAACAGTTGAAATCCGATTGCAACGATACGGGCACGGTCAGGCAAAGACCGTGAGTAGGGGAATTCAGCGTCCCCTTGCGTCCCAAGCTGCCTAGAATCCTCTTTTAGAGATCTCTTTTGAGTCCAATCTTGGACTTTGCCTTTGTTCTTGGGTGGAGAGCCCAAAGATCGTTGGAGGTCGCCAAAGCCGATGGTGGAGGCGTTGCTTAGTGTTGCTCGGACTTTCGAGGAGCTTGACTTCATTAAGACCGCCGTCTACAAGCAGATCGCAATTCAAACGGCCAGTAGAGTGCTTGTCTTATGCCTTTTGATTCTGTAACTGTCTCCGTCTTCCAGATGGGTGTCGGCTAATCACCTTCACTTGTCTTTGCTGTTGGTTGCTTGCTTGTCTGCGAGAGGCCGACCACCTTTATGGCTTGCAAACACCTCCAGCATGTCTAGGTCTGTCTGGACTGGTCCTCCAAAAGCGTCCAAACACAAGAAGACGCCCTTTGCCTCTCCATGTGTCTGCAATGCTGCCGTTTTCTTCCGAGAGAGAGCTTGTTGTTTCTGGCTGTCTGGCTATTGCGTAGATCATTCAATGAGTGGCGGTTCAATCGGGTGCGCGAGACTCTGCATGTATGTTAAACAGGCAGAAGGGACAGGTGGCGGCGTACCACATGGAACAACGCAGTGACGGCCGGTGTGCTAGCTGGGGAAGGCCTTCTGCTCTAGGACCCTGATACGGCGAGCCTGGAGTAGGAAGGAGGGGGAAGTAAGGAAGGGGTACAAAATGATATCGAGCCTGCCCTCGACGGCAAGAGAGGCAGAAGGGTCGCGGCAGACCTACTGAGAGACAGAGTAGGGCACACGGCAGCTGCCGCCTCATCTCTCGCCGGCGCCGGCAAAATTTTTAACAGGGATCGGGAAGGGCAAAGCGGGTCATGGGGGAAGGGGGAGAAGGGGGGACAATGGGGAAGGGGGGAGAGGGAGGGAAAGGGGGGGAAAGAGGGAGAGAGGGGGGTTGCTTCGGGGTGGGGGGGGCGAATCGAATCGAGGCTCGCCGAGAGCATGCGAAGTACTAGCAACTGAGTGTGACTGGAGCATCTTTTGTCTGAAGTTGAGAGTTCATGTGTCGAAAGGAGCAGCAAAGGGATAAAACGAGATAGAAAGAAGAGATAAGATAGAAAGAAACCAGTGGGGCAGTCTGTAATGTGTCCGGTCGCTTCCCTCCCTCCCTTTATATAGCCGCTGACACGCGCGAAATGTATTTATACTCGACGAGACGGCCGAGCCCTTCTATCAACGAGAACTCGAAGTCGATCGCCTACCCCTACGTCAGCTGCATATGAAACGCGGGCAGAGGACTGCCTGATTATCGCCGCCATATGCTTATGCCCGCGCATGCCCGCGACTGCCTGTGACCGCCCTTACGCCCCTGCACTGAACTTGGGGGGGGAGTGAGCTCATTGCAAAGCTGAGCATCAAAGAGGCGGACTGCGAGAGCGACAAGCCGAGCGCTGCATGTGCCACACATTTGGAACTTCTGGAGCTCCTTTTGGAAGAGTGACCTTTCTTCTCTCTCGGCTTCTCTTCTTTGCGTATGGCTTGGGAGTCAGACCCCTCATGTGGCTGAGAGCACGAGCACACGAGGGGGCGCTTTCATTCACTGTCTCCTTCTCATTTCCTTCTGCTGCTTTGATTTAGAAACGTTTCGGGTTATCCCTGGCTTCCTTCTTAATTTAAGAAAAAGAGACTGGAAGAGGCGGAGAGAAAATGAGTAGAGGAGGAGCAAAAGGAGAAGAAATCTTTAAAGAGATGTCTAGTTCAACGAGAAAAGAAGAAAAAGCGAGGGGACAGTCCATGCATGTCTCTGTGTTCGTTCTACATCTTCTCCCTGCAGGGGGATGCCAGTGCTTTGGAGGCCCTCTGGGTTCTCTGGGTATCGCCTCTCCCCCTCGTAGCACGGGAGTTGATGGGGGCCTTGGTGGAGCTAGCCGTCTCTACGCGAGCATCTGCGTGGAGCCAGATGGTGTACCACCAGGCGTCTCCCTCCGATAGGTCTGACCGGCTGCCGTTCACGGCCGTTCGTTCGTTGATGTCTGTTGTCTTGATTTGCTCTTCCTTGCATCTGTCATAGTGCGAGGACGCTCGAGATTTCATTCCTTCGACTACATGCTTTGAAGTGTTCTATTGGTTGTATGGGTTTGCATTATGTTTGGTTGATCATGTTCTTTTGCTCGCCTTTTTTCCCTTTCTGCGCATGCTCGAATGTGTCTGGCTGATCGCGGGGACGCGATTTTCTTGTCTGTGGCCGGGGGGGATCTGTGGAGTCCTACCCTGTGGCGCCGCCCTCTGGACCCTCGCATGCGCTGTATCTGAATGAGCCCGCGTGCTGACGCTATGCTCCACCGCCACATGTATACGCAATCGACTTGCATGTATGTACGTGTTGCGCGCGTCGATCAAAGTCGTTGAAATCGAGTCTGACCTTTGTATTCAAGCATGCAACATGTCACTCGAGCAACGGATAGCATCGTTTGAGTCTGATGTCTGTTTGACATACATCAAGAGTCTGAGAGAGAGGAACAGAAAGAGGACTGAGTAGAAACCGTGCAATGATAGAATGAACCCAGCTGATTGGAATAGCAGATCGCTCTAGAGCTAAACCTTCTGTAAACTGTCGCCTGACTGAATGTTGCTCACGTTCCTTCTCTAGATCTTCCTAAGGTTCTTATCCTCGCTTTACCTTCTGTCTGGACGCCATAAGGTGGCCGGACAGGAGGGACAAAGCAGAGGCGGACGTGCTGGGAACTGATCTTAAATGCAGTTTCCCCCAAGAGATGTACCAGCTAAAATATCTTGATTCACTAGGGGTGTCCCAGAGAAAAAAAAAATTTATATAACTCGATTTGTCAGAGAGTTTTTTTTTTCCTTTTTTTTTCTTTGTCTAAAACAACTGTTGTTTCGCTATTACATGGGTGTTACACAAGTGTTGCAAGGTGTTGCATGCAGCTAGGCCGTTGGAAAAGAAAAAAAAGAGTGCATAACTCAATTTTTCATATACTTTTTTTAAAATTATTTTTCTCTGTGACACCCCTAGTTGATTCACAACTAATAAAACTCTACTAGTAGATGGAGTGCCATTGACTGTCAAGTATAGTTTACCTTATTTGGTAGACGTATTATGTCACATATAACTTTTCATCTTCCCAAGCGTTGCCTTCAAGTTAGTCAGTTCATATGCTTGTCAGATTATTAGTTAGGTTACTATCTGGCTTGTTGTACAGAAGCTACATAATATTTTGTATAGAATGTTGTAAATATCTAGGTAAATATACTATATCTTAAAAACTAGCTTAGAAATCTACATAATTTTTTTAAGATAATATATACTCCCAAAAATATTTTGAATATTCGGGAGGCTAGATAAACTAGTAGATAAACTTGAATCTAGATGGGGAAAACTGCATTTAAGACCGGTTCCTAGCATATCCATCATCATCATAGGGCTCTCACTTTTAACCTTCCATCCGTCTACGCAATAAAACAAAACCCCTGGCTAGCAGTGGCTACATTGTCACACGCTAAATTCTATTCAAATCTAGATAAACCAGAGAGACTAAGTGAAAGTCTATGAAAGTCAAGTGCAGTCAACTCTAGGTGTGGACTTTAGTTAGTTTAGTTCTTTAGTTAGTTCATATTTCTCAAGAAAACTAAACTAACTAACTAAATTATGAACTAAACTAGTTATCCGTGGTCTTTAGTTTATTTAGTTTAACTTGATGTGTTAAACTGTAAAAGGTTTGATTACTCATTGTCTGCTAGCATTATCTGAGTAACTGTTATAGTCTGAGTCTGAGTCAAAGAGTGTCCATCGAACTTTAAGGCGTCTTCTCTGCATGGGAGGCTCTGAATCACTTTCGTCAGCACTTTCGATCTGAATAGCAGCTGTGGGAGGACCTAGTGCTGCGCGTGGAGAGCAAGAGGCATGTAGTGACCAGATTTGATTTGATAGGATTTAATTTGATTTGATTTGAGCTTCAAGCTCAAATCTAACCAGATTTAAAGTAGATTTAAGGTTGAAGTCTAGAGCTCACTCTTGACAGACAATGACAGCTGCACTGAAGATGACATAACACAGTCGACACCACTAGCAAATCCTGTGCGTCGGATACAATGGTCAGACCGTGTGGGCTGCAACAAGATGTTTTTGGAAGGAGGAGGTGGCAGACTGGCAGTGGCGGCATATTTACACCCACAAATCGTCTCTCCCTCTCCTTCTCGGAGTTCATCCTTCTTCACCCGAAATCTTAACTTGGCATACAATTACATTACTCCCTCTTTCTGCAGACTACACTTTCGTCGCGTACTAGCCGGCAGTATACACTAATGCGGCCTTCTTGTTGTTATGACCTGTGGGATTGTTTAGCATCGTTCATCGGTTTGATAAAGGGGGACTGAAGAAGGGCCTAAGGCAAAGAAAGAAGCGTAAAAACTGCCAGTGCAGTCAACTCTAGGTGTGGACTTTAGTTAGTTTAGTTCTTTAGTTAGTTCATATTTCTCAAGAAAACTAAACTAACTAACTAAATTATGAACTAAACTAGTTATCCGTGGTCTTTAGTTTATTTAGTTTAACTTGATGTGTTAAACTGTAAAAGGTTTGATTACTCATTGTCTGCTAGCATTATCTGAGTAACTGTTATAGTCTGAGTCTGAGTCAAAGAGTGTCCATCGAACTTTAAGGTGTCTTCTCTGCATGGGAGGCTCTGAATCACTTTCGTCAGCACTTTCGATCTGAATAGTAGCTGTGGGAGGACCTAGTGCTGCGCGTGGAGAGCAAGAGGCATGTAGTGACCAGATTTGATTTAATAGGATTTGATTTGATTTGATTTGAGCTTCAAGCTCAAATCTGACCAGATTTAAAGTAGATTTAAGGTTGAAGTCTAGAGCTCACTCTTGACAGACAATGATAGCTACACTGAAGATGACATAACACAGTCGACACCACTAGCAAATCCTGTGCGTCGGATACAATGGTTAGACCGTGTGGGCTGCAACAAGATGTTTTTGGAAGGAGGAGGTGGCAGACTGGCAGTGGCGGCATATTTACACCCACAAATCGTCTCTCCCTCTCCTTCTCAGAGTTCATCCTTCTTCACCCGAAATCTTAACTTGGCATACAATTACATTACTCCCTCTTTCTGCAGACTACACTTTCGTCGCGTACTAGCCGGCAGTATACACTAATGCGGCCTTCTTGTTGTTATGACCTATGGGATTGTTTAGCATCGTTCATCGGTTTGATAAAAGGGGACTGAAGAAGGGCCTAAGGCAAAGAAAGAAGCGTAAAAACTGCCACAGCATAATAAAGAACCACTTTAAACCCTCTATCAAAACTTGAATGTCTGAAAAATATACTGGATGACCTTTTTTTTACTGAACAGACATTTAGAAAAGCGTTTGGGCGTTCATATTCATGTGAAATCTTTTTTTTTTTTCGTATAAAAAAGTGCAAAGACTCATTTGAGAGACTGGATGACGGATTAACCTCGAAGATTTGAGGTTAAAAAGTCAGATTTGAAGTAGATTTGATAGGATTTGATAGGCCCTATCATGCTAAAGTTTCTCAGGCCTAAGATTTTATTTGAGGTTAAGCTCTACTTCAAATCAAATCTAGTCACTAGAAACATGGGCTTTTGCACTAGCTAAGTCTAGCTTTAAGGGCTACAGCCTGCGGAAGTCGCCGACGGGCTGGAAAAATGCGATCCCCTTCTGCTTTTTGATCAGCAAACAGATTGGCAAGCTCGGCCGAAAGGTGTTGGGCTTCATCTGCAAGCTCATCCCCGGACTGAGGGTCACCACCCTCAAAAATGTTCTCCCCTTAATTAGGTCCTTGCTCTCTGGTCGGCTCCTACGGTCTCCGTTTTCTAATTAAGAAAACCGGTTGACAACACCATCTGCTTGAAGTCCTTAAGGTCATAATCTCTACTGTTCTTAAATTGACTTCTTACCATTCTAGGGGGGGAGCGCGGCTAGTAACCATGTTTGATTTGATTTGATTTGAGGTAGGGCTTAAGCTCAAATCAAATATCCAGTCAGGGAGGACCTAGTGTTTAAGGACCTATCAAATACGATCAAATATTTGATCAATATGACTTTCAACCTCAAATATGAAGGTCCCGAAAAAACTTTTGCAAGTACCGATCCATCACGCATGCTGATTCAAATGGAAAAACCTAACAGGAGAAGCGATCGGAGGGGGCGGGGGGGACGAAGCAGCCTGACGTGCGAACGTTTTTCCCCATTAAAGATGAAGCAGAAGCCGTGGTCGCACCATATGCAGAGACGCATGAGAAGAGAATCAAGTGCGATATGCTGACCACTGACTTTCTGGCCAGTGCTGGCTGGCCTCATCTCACAGAAAACGAGGCATTGCGAAAGCTGGTCAAGGCACTGGACCCCCGCTACGATCTCCCGTCTGTGGGGAAGGTGCAGAGACTTCTGCTCCCAACACTGAAGAACGAGATTATTCTGTCAATCAAAGACAGGTTGAGAAAAGCAGCGACCCGACGAGTGTCGATCACCCTCGACATGTGGTCGCATTCAGGAAAGTCATATATTTTTTTAAATTTTTGAAACATACATCAGAAATGTTCTGATAACTACTGTCATGAGAAAAATGATCAGAGTGACAGTAAGTCAGTGACTCAGTGAGGAACCCTAAGAGGTTAACCTCAAATCTTACCTCAAATATTAAATATTTGAGGTTGAAGCTCAAATCAAATCAAATCAAATCAAATATAATCAAATCAAACATGGTCACTAAGCGCAGCAAAGGAGAGGCGGCAGGGGGGGAGACGTGGTAGAAGAAGGATCGAGAAACGAAGAAGAGAAGCCGCTGCAGCTACAGTTGAATTTAATAGAGGGGGAAGTCTTAGAGTAGGGAGAAGCGGGAGGGGGAGGGGTGGATTCCCGGTGGAAGAAGAGAGGGACACGGATTAGATGGTCCAGACCCATCTATGAGTCGGCTTGCTACGTCAAAATAGTAAAAATAGTGACTATTGTAGTTTTACTATTCGCTATGTCGAATAGTAAAATATATATAGTTCATAATAGTTGGCTATTTTTACTATTTTAATAGTAAAATAGCACTATTTTACTATTAAAATAGTAAAAATAGCTAACTATTTTCTAACTATTTTACTATGTGACGTAGCAAATAGTAAAAATAGTAACTATTTGAACTATTTTTTTAACTATTTTTACTATTTTAAATACCTTGCCGACTCAGAGATGCCACTGGCAGCCGCTTCTGCAGCAGCAGCAGCAATGACATCAAACATCATGATATGAGGGGAGGGGGGAGGTGCAAACGCTGCTCAAATCTTAAGGTTAGTTCAGATCAAAACTATTTAGTTAGTTAAGTTCGTTAGTCTAGTAGTTAGTTCTCCATGGGGTCATAAACTAAACTAACTAACTAAAGTCCACGCCTAGAGTCAACTTCTTCTTTTTTTGATTGACTGATGAATTAAGTCTTTGAGTTACTAGTAGTCTTTGAGTCATGCTATACGAACTTTAACACATTGGACTACAGTTTGGCCAATGGATCGCCTAGTTTTGAATTTGAAAGTACCAGGAGACTTTCATACACGTGCCGATTTCGCGAGCTGATATACCAGAATCAGCGGACGGTTGATCATGAGCTAGATCATGAGTGCGATAGCTGACCAACTTGAGGGGCAGTGCATCGGAAATGGATGGATTTTCAGTCCTGTGCAGGTATGCACTGGGGTAGCATTAAAAAACAAATGCCGGACATAGATCCTTTCGCAAATGGATGTTTTCACAAGCAAAAAATGGATCCAGTCATTTTTTGTTTTTCCCCTTCTTTCCTCCAGAACCTGACCCCCCCCCTTGGACAGTTTTCAAGGCCGCGTGGCCCTTTTCCCTGATGTGCGTGAAGAGTTTCGTGCGAGAGTCAAACGCTGCCCCACACACAGAGCAGGAGTGAGAAGAAGTAGCAGCGCTTCCACCTGCAGAAGGTGCAGACCCTCCTCCCTTCTTCCCCTTTCCTTTCTGCTTACCCCCATGTTGCTGGTCCTCTTCCTCAAATGGGTCTTCTCCTGCTGCCGGAGAAATGTTCTCACTAACCTCCTCAGCATTTTCTGCTGATGCTGCTGCAGCTGCAGCGACTGGTTGTTTTCCCTTCGCCCTTCCCTTTGCCCCCTTTCCCTTTTTTTTCTTTTTGTCGTCATCAGACCAGTCAACTTCCTTCGCAGCATTCTCCTCAAAAAGAGCATCAGCAGCGGCAGCCGCGGAAGGAGAAGGTGCGTCAACACCTTCGTCGTCTTCCTCGGCGTCGGCCTCCTCTTCTTCATCAGAAGAAGAAATCGGACCTCGGATGACTCCTTTTCCTTTTCGTGCTCTTTTCTGCTGCTGTTTGCGATCTCTTCTCGAGTTTCCTCTCAGAAACGACACTGGGATGTCGTCCTCTTCCTCCTCCTTTTCGTCCTCCTCCTCCTCCTCGGCTGTTTTTTCGTTTTCACTGACTCCATTCTCTGCTACAGCGTTCGGACGTGCAACCGGAGAATCCTCCTCTTCCTGTTCCTCCTCGTCCTCCTCTGTTCCTGTCTCCCTTCCCACTTCGTCTTCTTCTGCCACTCCATTCGTCGTCCCCTCCTCCTCATTCTTTCTCTGGACACTCCCGTTTACCTCCTCCTCCTCCTCACTCAATTCCTCCCCATCCCCGCTCTCCTCTTCTTCTTCTGCCTGCAACTCTTTCTCCTTTTGCAGTTCCCTCTCCTGCACTCACTCAGCCACACACACACACACAAAACACACGCAGAGGACTAAACAGACAAGCAGAAAAACATTTCAATTCGGCTCTCCATGAGATCTGTGTTTTTGTGTCTATGCCTGTCTAGCTCTCCTGCCCTCCACGTCTCCCTCTCGCCCTCTCCCTGTCTCTTTCTCTGTATAATCGGGAAAGATAGGAGCGTGAGAGGGCGGGTGCCGGCTCTGAGCATTTTTGGCAAGGAAACCCGAGTCTGAACCGCCCGCTCTCTGTCTGGTCTGTCTTTCTGACCTCCTTCTCGAGTTTTCTTCTGAGGGCCTTCACGGCCTGCACGTGCTTCTTCGACTTTGTGTGGGCCTCGAGCCTGCATGCATGCATAGACCAGAAATGAACGGCAGCGCTGATGGTGATGGGAGGAGTACAGCACACTGATGGAGTACAGCATGGCACCGTTTCCTTTTTTTGGTCCTTGGCTAAAGTGAAAAGAACCATAAGATGAGAACCACAGCTGCTGGGTACTTGGATCGAGCAAGTAAACAAACATATCTTTTTTTGTCGCTGCAGGTGGGTGACGGGCAGAGGGACGGAGGGAGCCAAGAAAGATAGAAAAAAAGAAAAGCAAGCGGGTGCTTTAGCGTGACGATCGTCCTGCCTTTCCGTCTTCTTGGTTGACTGACTGTTTTTCGGACTTGAAGTTCTTGTTGCAGGCCTGGCATCTGCAACAAGTCAAAACACGAGAGGGAGAGAGAGAGAGGAGGGGAAGAGAGAGGGAGGGAAAGAGACAATCGTGTGTTCTGATACTTCCAGGCGTGTGAGCTCTCAGCAGTTCCCGTTTGTTTGCGTGTGTGAGCAGGCTGGCTGAAATAAGACACGGCATCCCTGCTCTTTTCTCGCCTTTCCCGTTTTCGTTCTCGGAGCGCCCCATGCACTGACCGCAAGAGGGCGACTTCCTCCTCCTCAAAAGACGAATAGTCAGAGGCGGCAAATTCTTCTCCAGCGGCTTCAGCAGCCTGAGAGAGACGACAAAGGGAGAGGAACAATAGCCGGAAAGTTCATTCCTAGGATGCAGGGAGAACACACAGTGGAAAGCGAGAGACAGAGAGAAAGACGGAGAAAGGGATGCAGGATACAAAAGAGCAGTTAAGTTGCACAGTGTATAGAGAAAACAAGAAACTGCACTGACCAGCTTACCGGCCGAACGAGTACAGACAAAAAAACAGACCACGTAAGTTTGTGATCGGCAACCAGGAAGGGCCCGACTGGTGGGTCTGCTTCCTGGCACTGAATGTGCAAACGATTCGGTGGGAAGCGGAGCTTACAGTTTTGCCTGGCTCTCTCACATGCCTGCCAACAGCTGAAGTTCGCTGCGAGCCCATTTGCTTATTTTTCTTTCGCTTTTGGGCTTTGCGCTTTCCTGAAAGACATACCTCTTTCGCAGCTTTGTATTCCTTCCACTTCCTCTCCTCTTCTTCCCTCGCCTGTTTGCGCTGCAGAAGGAAGAACCGCAAATCAACCAACACATTAAAAAGTGTAAAGAGGACCTTTCACTCTCTTTGCGCAAAATCCCGTTAAACTTTTTCGTTTGCGGCGACTGGATGAATGGATGACGGCCTTCTCGGTTTTTGCATTTACTGCAAGTGACCCTGGTGCGAAACTGTTACCATCAAAAACGTTTTATCGCGCTTATGCCTGAGGGAAGATACGGCCCGGAGAAGATGCCGACAGACTTCTCTCAGCCCCTTGCACACTCTTTCTCCATCACCTATTCCTCCACACACACCACTTCACACACAGAACACACACAACGAACACACACACACACACACACACACACAAGGATCAGAGAAAACGCGCGCGAGAGAGAGACAGAAAGACACCAACCTCGAGCCGTTTCTTCTTTTCTGCCTCCTCCTTTTTGCGTTGCTGCAGACAGAGACAGACGCACATTCAATACGTGCCGCCACACAGAGAGTGACAGAAAGAGATACAGAGACTGGGAGTCAGACAGAAAACTTTCAATGCACAGCATGTCGAGTGCTAAGCCGCCCCCACACATTTCGTCGTCTAGAAGCGACTCGAACAACGAAAAACAGCCGAAAGCACAGCTGAACGCAGCAACAGCCGATTACTGGGCAGGCAGGCAGAGGAACATGCAGGGACTCAGACAGATGCAGAGTCACTGAACGTCAAAGACGCTCTCCTGTCTCAGGTGCGCCTGATCATCTGCTGACGGATTCCTATGCTGCGTACTCACCGCTTCTTCCTTCGCCTTTCTCTGCTCTTCTGCGACTTCTGCTTTTCTTCGAATGACTCTGGGGTCTCTCTTCTTCACCCAAGCGACCAACTCCCGCACGAGGCGAGTCAGACGCTGTCTCGCCTCTTTCCGGCTATTTGCGTTTTCTGCAGAGAAAAGGGGAGAATAAAATCACAGGTCAAAAGGAGTGTGGTGGGTAAAAGAAAAACGAAAGTGCGGCAGGAAGCAAGTCTTCAGTGTCCCTCTACGCTCCCTCCCTTTGCTGACCTTCGTCGATGCGCCGCCTGATTTGCCTGTTGGGGGCCTGCACGTTCCTCCAACATATGTATTTGCATTTGAGTTCGTTCGTTCGTTCGTTCAGATGCAGCTGTGATTCATACCACTTGAGCCCATCCTCTCTTCTTTCTCCCTGTCTCAACTACATGTTTCTGCTCCCTCGACGATTGACTTTCAAAAATGGTCTGCAGAAAAACGTGCAAACATACCGAGATGGGTCGAATAAACACTGAATTTGGCAGGCGCGACTGACGTCTGACGGTTTATACTTGTCGAATTGCGTCATTCTCTTCCGAGTGGCGAAGTTTGACCAGTGCATGTAGAACGCATTCACATCCTGCACATCTCATTCATCACACGACGAGAACATGTGTCTGTCTGTGTTTCTTTCTGCATATTCAAACAAAATCTGACGGAGAGCAGGCCAGATGGTCCTCACTTCGCTGTTTCTGGCCTTTACCTGTGACTGGATTCTAATTCTCTTTCTTTCTCTCGGTTGGGGTGATACACTGAATTCTTCGCTGGCCTCGATCATTCACGTCCGTCAAGTCTCTTTCTCCTCCATGAAACTGGCTTTCTCTTCTGCGCATTGCTTGCATGAGTCTTTAATCTGATCACACGTGGCCCGGGTTGATCAGGTCCGATGTGCACATTTGAAAAAAAAAGACCAGGGCAACTTAAGGGGTGCAATCAAACACACACCGGGGAAAAACGGCAAAGAACGACGCTCACTAGGGGAGGCCGCTAGAAATACAAAGAGCCACAGAGAGAGACAGAGAGAAAGAAAGAGAGAGCGCTGGAAGGAAGACCCACCTTCCAGTCTGTTTTGGACTTTCCAAACTCCGCAGCCTGCAGGGAGTCCGTGAGGGGAAAAGATCTCATACGAACACAGGAAAGTGCACGACCTCACACGCACACACGCACACACACACACACACACACACACGGGTGCACGTATAGACATCGCTCAAATACCGGAACAAGAGCTGGCTCACCCGCGGTTTCACATTTTTCTCTGCTGCAATTGAGTAGAGATGGACAAGCAACTTGTGAGATGCTACGGCAGCCAGGCCGACTTCTCTCTAGCCAGACAGAGGGAAGAGCAAAAAAAGACATGAAGAAGTTTCTGCTGTCTGAACGTTCAACTGACGGGGGGGGGCACATCTTCGTCCGGATCGCACTCCTCGATTTCTTCCTTGAAGAGTTCTTTGAAGAGTTCATCGAAAACGCGGAAGAACCCACGGGGGCCGTCTCCGAAGTCGTCAAAAGCCTCGCGACTGCAAACAGCCAGGCACCCACTTGGTTTACATCTCTTGGTCACCTGCTGATGATCCCTCCTTTTTGACATCCATCAATGAAAGAGTGTCACCCCCCCGCCCTCTGTCCTGTTGCAACGATTTTCTTACTAAAGAAAAATGATCTGGCGATCTCATCTGCAAAGAAAAGAAGCCTGCCTTACTCACCACACGTGCACCCCCTTTTCTTCTTCTACCCTGACCGCCTCCCACCCGACCCCGTTGCCCACCTGAAGAATTTGTACAGATGCAGCTTCGTCTCTTGGGCGTCCTCTGGATTCGTGTCCTCTGCAGACAGGCAGGCGACAGGAATTTCATTCATTCATTCATCCATTCGTTTATTGCAGCGTTCGTTTGTTTGTTTTTTTGTTATTTCATTCTGCGGCTCTTTCGTTTTTTTCTTTCATTCATTCGTCCCCTTACTCCTCCAAGTGGGGGCTTCGTCTCACCCCGATAGTCCCACCCACTGCTAGGAGACACTGACCTCCGGTGAGAATTTCTCGCTTGTGGCTGTCATACCACGCCCTCTCTTGAGGATCTGACAGCGTCTCGTAGGCTTCAGAGATCTTTTGGAACTCCTGCAACCCACCGGACAGAGAGGCAAGCGAGGAAAAACAAGTGCCGGACTCGCATGGCAAGCTTATTTCTTGTCCATCTACAAAGAAAAAATTCATGCGGGAACCGCATGCCAAGTTATTGCGTTTCCGCAGGCGAAGAGGGACGGCTGAGAGGACGAGCAGAAAAGGTGGGGAAAAGGATAACTTGCGACAAAGCAATGCAATCGAAAATTGAAATTAAAGACTGCGTGTGTCAATTGCGGCCTGAGCACGGGGCAGCAACTGCACGTTCGGGGCGCAGTAGCAGGATCCTGCCCCAAATGCCATTTCACGGTAATTGCAGAGACGGCTTACCTCCTGGGCCTGCTTCACGTTATCTGGATTCTTGTCGGGATGCCATCTGAGCGCCTGCACTCAAGCAGGCAGGCCGGCAGAATGCAGGCAGCCGGGCGAAAAGCAGTGAAGAGAAGAGGATCATGGGGAATCTTAAGAGTCTAGCTGAAGAAGTCGATCTGCCTGTCTGCCTTCTCACTCAACCCACAAGCTTCCTGTAAGCCTTCTTGATCTCATTGTCGTCCGCCTTCGAGTCCACTCCCAAAACCTCATAGAAGCAAGTCTTAGCAGGCATCTTTCAGCCCAGACAGCAAAGAACGATCAGCACGTTTGAAGGGATTGCTTGGGCCAGAATGCCCGTGCACACAAAATTTACTCGCCTTGACCACCTGCGCGCAAACGAATTCGCGTTGGTTGATAAGACGAGGAGTAGGATTGGTTTTCTATCAACCGATCAGGAGGTTGTGACGGCAGAACCAAACTTTTGCTCGATCACGTGAAAAGAAGAGGAGCCTTACAAATCTCCTTACAAACGTTTCCTGGCTATTATTAGTTAGATCGGTCACGAAAATCGGATTTGCGCACGAATTCGGATCCCCGCGGCTCCAGTCCGAGCTAACCCTCCGAGCTAATTTTAATTGTGAGGAAAAAAAAAATTCAAGCCTCACTCACAAATCTCATCAAATCTTCGAGCAAGTTGATTGATCATGTCATCATGAGTCCTTTTGCATGATCGAGATCTTCTGAGTGATCCCCAGGTTGTCAGGTTCTGTCAGCAGGCGATCGAAGGTGTGGAAGCACTGTGGACGTCACTGTAACAACTGTGTCTGTCCATGGGGGACCGTGCATGGACGCTTCATTTGCATGAGTCGGTCTGGTCTCAATTCTGACATACGGCTGCCAACAGGAGAATAAATTCGCCCGTCTCAGTCTCGTTTAGGTGTGACAATTCTTTCTACGAGGCCGGAAGCTGATAGGCATCTCGAACGAAGTGCTGCCATTCTGCTTTGTCGAGAGAGAGGTGCATTCCACGGAGTGTATTGTTCGGACGCTCTTGAACTGTTGTTCCATACAGAGTCCTTCCGTCAGTCTGTGGCTACACCTTTGCCAGGTATCTCGGTGTAACATTCGTCAGGGTACACAGTGTGCAAGAGAAAGAAGCAGGCAGTCTGCCTGAGGACCTCTTTTTGTCCTTCTCAGTACGTCCACGGATGAAAGCGCGCTTGGACGGCCGCAGTCTCGTGTGAAATTTGTGAACGAAAGGGACACCAGGACTGAGTTGGCAGTCGTTTGCCGCCGGTTCAAAAAAGAGGAAGGGCAGAAGGTGGGAGAAATCTGAGCGGCAATGTCTGAAATTAGCGGAAGGGCCCTCACAGAACCTCCTGACGTCTCACGACTTGAGAGTTCGGACTTCGAGGGAATAGAGAGTGGGGTGGACATGGAGACGGTCACACAGATCGTGGCCGATTTGATGGCACACGAGCACACAGAGGACGGAGAGGAGGACTACGAGGAAGACGAAGACCGATCGTCAAAAGCGGGGGCTGATGTAGAGATAGAGACAGAAATAGAGGTCGAAGTTGATGATGAAGACAACGAGGATGTGTCGGGTGTTCTACCGTCCCCAGCCAACAGTCTTGGCGTCTCCTCTTGTCTGACTGCGGGAAGCACCAGTATGCAGGCTGGGGACTTCGACGGTTTTGCTCTGCGTGCTCGGCTTTGGACTGAGTCTCTCAGCCGTCTCCGCCGTTCGATTGACGAAATCTACGCGCTTTGTGAGTTTGAATCTGACCCCGACTGTGTCGGGTCTGTCACTCAAATTCTCAAAGATGCGGAGGCCGACTTCTCGCAGCTGGTTGAGAGGTTTCATCTCCAGGAGTTTGCCCACCAGACTGCACGAGAGCAGGCTCAAAGCCTCGAGAAAGAGAAGAACGAGAGGGAAAGAGAAAGAGAGAAGGATCTCCTCCAGCAGGCCGAAGAAAGAGATCCCCAACTTGCAGGGAAGGAGACCCATGTGAAGGAAGGGGGAGGGAATGGACAGGAGCAGTCAGCAGTAGCAGGAAAGGACAAGGTTGGGGGCCTGACCTGTATGACAGAGAGTGGGGGGGAGTCTTCAGTAACGCAAGGAGGGGGGGGGTCTTCCCACAGCCACACGCCCCGAACTGCAACGCACAGCAGAGTTGTGTCTCATGCTTGGGAGGTGAGACGGATGTCAGCAGGTTCAGAACAGGGGGAGCAGAAGCCTCCTCTGCAGCTGGAGACTGCTCTCTCGATGCTGCAGGTAAGTAGAGGTTTTTTTCCTTTTGTTGTTCGTGGCATCGCCCGGGGTTCTGCTGGAGGGTGTAGTCGGGAGGTCTGCAAGTCTTTCTCTCTTTTCTTGAAATGATGTCTTTTCATGGATGACTGAGTCTTTCCTCTTTCTTCTGCCGTTTCTCTTTTTCCTCACCGCAAAATGACCGTTCCCTCTTTCTCGTTCGTAGAAGGCCAGACAGATAGGCAAATGTTTGGATGCTTGGTCGTTTATTGGGGGGCGGCGCGCATAACGGGAGATAGACTCATGAGGAGCTTAGGTTCTGAAAAATAGTGGACAGGTGTAATCTCATGCAGGGATGCATGGACGAATGCATACTGCTTTACTTTGTTCTTGGCTGATGCAGAGCCCTATGCACGGACACCGATCTCCAGGGAGACGCCCCCCCGCACCCACAGCGAGGACCGCGCCCTCCCCCCCAGCCTCCTCCGTCCCCACCCCGACTGCCAGAAGTGCACGTCCACCTCTTGATGCTGCTTCAACCGTCTCGTCTTCTTTCAAGATGACACCCGCAGCACTGCAAGGACATGAGACGCCCGTCTCCGAACAGCAGTATTCGGGTGTCGCCGCCTTTCCGGGGTCCCTCCAACAACACCAGAGGCAGGTGGCGGCGCACAATTCCTTCAGCAGCCAAGGTGCCCCTCAAGTCACAGCCTCCTCCTCCTCTGCGCAAGCCCAGCAGGGAGCAGCCTTAAGACGAGGGAGGAAGGTCCAAAATGCGCCCCTGTTCCCTGCAGGCTACAGGGCAGCCGCGGCGGAGCCCCCGAGTCCCCCGCCAAAATCAGGGAATGTGTCGCCGTCCTTTCAACCAGGATCTCCCCCCGCCTCCACGCATCGCGCTGGAACTGGAGGTGGTGATTCTGTCGGGGCCGTGCCTCTGCCAACCCACAGGTCGTCTGCGAGCATGAGCTCCTCCCAGAGCTGGAGACGTCTCCCAACGCCCCACTCAGGTCTCAACTCTGTTACCGAACATACAGCAAGAGGAAAGACAGCGAAGGGAGGCGCAGAGGGGACAGAGGCAGGGAGCAGCAGCAGAGGGGGGACAGATCTTCGGGACATTGTGCAGTACGTGATGGATGCACAGAGGGCTCTCCACATGCGGTTCTCATCCCCGGACAGATACGCTGTAGGTCGTTTACAACAGGCGACTCCTTGATTTGGTTTCTTTCAACATATTCGGGCGGGCTGCTGGCTCTTTTTCATCCTTTTCTCTTTTTTGTGCAATTTCATTCTTTTCTTTTCTTCAGTCGAACGATCGTCGCGTCTGTCTGTCTTCCTATGTTTGCGGTCAGGGACGTGAGCTAATTCACTTTCATCTCTCCTTCTTGCGTTCCTTCCTGCCTTCCTGTTTGCAGAAGAAAGCACCCGTGGAAGTATTGAGAAGACAGGAAGAGAGACAGGTAAGGTCAGATGAGAGAGAAAACTTGACCTTCATTGTGTGTGATTGAGAATCATTTGGAGTGCGAGTGGGGGATTCAAATCTCCTGTCCTGCCTCAATCGTTGTTTCAAAGAAGGTGTTCACCATTCCACCAGAAAGAGAGAAGAAAGGGAACTGTGAGCAAAGATGCTTCTTGTCTCTGACACGCTGCCTCTGCCTCTCCTTGCCCCAACTTATTTATTACCTGAGCGAGTACTCTTCCTTCCCTCGCTCTCTACACGCAGCGACGCGCAATGGAGTTCCGATTTTCGGAAGACGTCAAACGGACGCGTCAATCGCTGGAGCTCGACAAGAAGATCCAGTGAGTCGAATGAATGAATGAAGATATGGTCGACAGGTCCGGCCAAGTGAGATTTGCAGAAGAGTTTCTGCATCACAGTGAAAACGCGACTTTGTATTGGGCTGCCGGAAAAAGGCCTTTGTTGATTCTTTCGGGCCGGTGTGTACCTCCCGAGCGTATCCGATGTTCTCCTTTCTTCTCTTGGCTCCATCCACTTCCTGCTGCCCTCCCCCATACCTTCTCTCTCTCCGACGTCTGACTGACTGACCCAGTAAGTTCCCGATCACCGCAATGCACTTGCAGAAGAGCGCGAGAGCGGAAGGAGCGCGAGTTGGAGACGAAACAAGACGAACTGCTGCGGAAGATGACCAGGCAGGTGTTCATCATGTTGCTGGTGCCATTTTTTCATTGATTTTTTGCACAGAAAGAAGGGTTACGGGGTACGCCAGCGGTAGCGAAAGGAAGACAGCCTGACATAGTGGGTGTGACAGCAATATCTTTGCCTGAACTGTCTCGCTTCAAGGATGTGCCTTGGTGCGTGTCAAACGAAATCACTCTATTGGCCGTCTGTCGTTTCTCCTCTTCTTCTTTGGACGTCTTTCTCCGAGCCTGTCTCGATCTCATCCGGCCCCTTTTTCACTTCCCTTCTGTCCCTCCTTTCTTTTCTTTCTTTCTGTCTGTCTGTCTGTCTGTCTGTCTGTCTGTCTTCCGGATTGACTTGATTCTTCTCATCTCCTGCAGGGCAAAGGAACAATACGAAGCCTCCCTGAGGGAGGTGAGCCGACGAGCACGGACAGAAAGCCACAAGCAGCAAATCATCGCCTTCATCAAGGACGAACTCAGGAAGAATGCCGCTGGTCAGTCAGTCAGTCAGTCAGTCAGTAGGGTGGCCGTGCTAAGCAAGCACCCTGTCGTTCACGCAACCCCGATGCTTTTTTTCTGCATTTACTTCTTGCTTATCGCCTATTCTGCCCCATGTCGTCTGACTGTAGGGACACCCTTTCTGGTATGATCATTTTGTCAAGTATTGTGGTTCCACTTTCTTTTGTTCCCTTCCCGGGCCTCTTCATCCGACGTCCAGCCCCCCCCCCCCCCC
>JAHBMJ010000035.1:11448-50142 GCA_018398765.1 Chromera velia | reverse complement strand
CCCCCCCCCCCCCCTTTGCTTTTCAGCGAAAGCTGCGGTTGGGCTTCGGCGATGAAATGGGTGGGTTGCAAAGGAGAACTGGAAGACCAAACAGGTGAACGAGATCCAGGAGCCCTTTTTCTTCATTTCTAACCGATGCAGCGTTCCCTGTTTCACAATCAGTGGTGCACCTCCCTTCCTTCCGCCCCTCCCTCCTTGTCTCTTCTTTCCTTCTGTCCTCCCATCCCTCCCTGCAGCCGTTCTTGAAGGGAGACTGGCGCAGGCCTCTTCATGCAGGCAGAGCCGGGAGGGACAATACAGAAGGAGACTGCTGGACAGAGCGAGACGGATTTCAGCGTCAGTGTGGCAGGGGGGGAGGGAGGGAGCGAAGGAGTGCATGAGTCTGTCAGTGAGTAGAAGAAGGTACTGGGAAGGAGAGAGTGAAAGAGCGAAGAACTTTTTTCTCTGGAAAGAAGGAGAGCGAGGAAGCGAGGTTGCAGCCAGGGTTTGCTTGCCCGTATCAGAGAGAGAGAGAGAGACAGAGAGAGAGAGAGAGAGAGAGAGAGAACACCATTCCTTTCGTATTTCCTGTGTTTGTGTCCTTCTGATCTTGTCTTTTCGAACTTCGCTATCATCTTTCCGTATGGTTGTAACTCTTTCTCTCTCTCTCACTCCTCCCAAGAGCACATGATGTGAATTGGAGAAGAACTGTAGCCGCACATCATCGAAGCGAATTGGCCTTCTTTGACATCCCACAGTGAGCTTGCAAGCTTTCGCCATGGCTACACAAGCATCACATGCAACACCATCTTACCGCAAAAAACAGGACGAAAAGGATGAGGAAGGAACCGTGTGGATGCACTTTTGTCCTTTCTTTGTGCAGGGCCCTCCAGCAGCGTCGGAAAAAGGAGACGCAGGCGCAAGAAGAAAAGAGGAGACAATTAGAGGTTCGGGACGAAGGTTTTGAATGAATGGTTCCACGCAATAAACACGAATAACCGCACGATGTTGCGTACAGTGATCCATGTGTCCAGGCGTACACATGTGTGAAAGCCGCAAGGAGACTTCATGGGGTTGTATGGATGTTGTTGAATGGTAGGGAGGGTGTTGCACTTTGCTGTTTGCCCGAGAGCCGAGAGTTTTTCCTGATCCATCGATGGGTCATTTAACTTCTCATTCTGGCACCCATTTCCGTTTCCACGCCTTCGTGGCTCACCTGTACTCTGGAAAGAAGGTTGCGTATGATACGTTGCCCGCCTCTCTGTTCTCTCCGTGGAGGACTGACTGTCAGGTCACTCGACGCTAGCTGCTGGAGGTTTCTTCGGATTTCCCCCCACACTCAGACCACACACACATTCATTCTGCTGCGCCCCCATCGATGAACAAACACTGCATGCATGTGCGCGTGCAGGGAAAAGAAAAGCTGGCAGCAGAGCGACGCCAACTCCACTTGGAAAGCATTCGAAAGAAGGGGATGGAGGATGAAAGGAGAATCTCTCAAGTCCTGCAGAGAAAGAAAGTGATGCGCACACAGCAGGTACGCACAGACATAACCAGAAAGGGCGGACAAAAGAAGAGCAGCCCTTTCAAAAAAAATTCCAAACACCCGGCGGGACTTGAAATTGGGGTTTCGTCGGTTGCTGTATTGTTTGTTTTTGGAGGGAAGTGATTGATATCGATTCTATTGATCAGTCCAAAAGAGAGGGATTCAACCGGATGAATTTCTTTTCAAAACAACTTCCTGTCTCCTGTGTGTTCATAAATCTCCTCTCCGGTCGCGGCGATATTTGTGTTCTCTTCACCTCCGCATATTTGTGTCTTCTTCTGCAGTTTTCTCTGCCTATCTGCTTGTCCACAAGAAATCAGTTTGGGAATCTTTTGCATGCCCAAACTTTTAGTTCGGTTGCCATCACCCTCTGTCTGTGCGTGTGTGAGTGTGTGCAGGGCTCCGGTCCAGGGGACAGTCCCGAGTCCAGAATTAGACGCTCTCTTGCTGCACGGTCCGTCAGTAGCTGCCTTGGAACTGGAAGCTTGTGTGTCCTCTTTTTTTGCTGAACTGCCTTTTCTTGATGATACGACGGTCACTAGTGTCTTAAGCAGAAGACTGGGCGAAGTTGGAGGAGGGATAAAGACGTCAAAAGTGTTTCGGGCTCTGACGGTGCTTCTCTAAAAGAAGAGAATCAGGACCTGATTCCGATTTCTTTTTCGGTGATCAGTAGACATGGGACGAAGACGTATCTCTGCCAACTGGACTTGTCCCGACGTGCCTGCTGCTGACTTGTCGACCGATTTCTGTTTTTTCCGTCCCTGTTGCTCCCTTTAAACGCATACATCCACCGATGCACCCGTATGGACGCATGCCTGCACTCCTGCTTTTCACTGCAGCATGGGTTTGAGTGTGAGTCCGGACTCTTTGAAGGAGACGGATGGGGGTCCATCTCTGCCCTTCACGGGCCCAAGTGGCAGGGGCGGTACGGGGTTTGGGCTGTCGAGGTCGAGCAGAAGGGGAGACTGTGGGGGGTCGTTTTCATCTCCTGAGAGGTCTCCTCATCACTATGTCAACTCAAGGGTCAGTCAGGCAGTCAGGCAGGCAGTAATTGCGTCGATCTCTTGTCGTTCCCTGAGCGTATTTGATCCATTCTACAACCAGAAAGAATGTCCGCACGTTTGTGAGTTCTCGAGAGGGAAACATGTCGCCGTTCAGAAGTCTGGGAGAGCGCAACAGATGCAGGGAGGTGACCGAAAGGGGAGAAAGGAAATTCAGTGAGCAGGGTGACCGCCCATGCTGCAGACTTTGCACCCGAGAAGTAGACTCAATCATCTCTGTTGCCATCATGCCCCACTTCTCTTATTCTCCCCCCCCTTTTTTTTTCTTTTTTTTGCCAGAGGGACCACCGGCTCCAAGAAGAGCTCGGGGACCTTTCACCTCCGGCGGCGGTCTCCTCGTTTCCCCCGAATGGCCCCGGAAAGGGAGGACATGGTGACTCTGGATTGCCCGGTACACCTTCATCCTCTCCTCGGATTTGGCGTTCCGACGACGATGCCTTTTGTGCCTCTGGAGAGGGAGAAGACAGGGGTGGCTGTCGGCAGGAGAGAGGACATGAAGGGAGGCAAGGGGACAAGGATAGGCGTCAAACGGGTGACTCTGAAGGTTCACCTCTGGGGGAGGAGAGGAGCGGGCAGACATCGACGGGTGGGTGCGTGAGTGCGTGAGTCAAGTGTTTCTTTTTGTGTGTGCGTACGGATATATTCTTACATTAACATCTGAGCGAGGATACGAGCAGACTTGGCAGGAATCCAGTAGGCCAGAAAGAAGCGCTATGGGAGTAGAGCGAAGCAAAACGTAAAATGTTTGTATTTGTATTCGTTTTCCTCTTCTCTTTGCAATCGTAAGAAGTCACCGATTGTTTCTCTTTTGTCTGGAAGGCATTTCTTCTTTCTCCGTTTTGACGGCAGAAAGACAAGGAAAGAAAGGCACCGCATAATCTGTGTGCCTGCCTGTCTGTCTGCTTTCTTGTTTGCTTGAAACGAAAAAGAAAGAAGGCAAAAAGCAAGACATACAGTCTTTCTGTGTGTGAGTGCAGCTTCACTGATTTACAGGGGAAGCGGGGCAGCTGGATCGGGAAGTCGGGGTGACGTTCTGGACAGAGAGAGGGAAAGGGAGGGACAGAGAAGCGCCCCAGGCACCCCCTCCACGATCATGCACACCGTCTCTGTCTCTGTATCCGAAGCCGAAAAAGAGAAGGAGAAGGGAGCAGCCTCCAGGGCGCTGGGTGATGAATCCTTCCCAGCTTCTTCCTCTGGTCTTGCGGGGGGGGCTTCTGCCTCTGCAGAGAAGAACTTGGAATGCCAGTCTGTCTCGGCAGTTACGGCTCTGGTGGGTGGGTCTTGTTTCTTTGCCTCTGCGCTTTTCTCTCTCTCTGTCTCTCTCTCTCTCTCTCTCCCTCTTTCCCTCTCTCTCTCTCTCTCTCTCTCTCTCTCGTGCTGTCTCCTTCGCTCGAGATACAGACAAACAGACAGATAGACGGACAGGCAGACACACACATAGATACACACACACGCGCGCGCACGCGCGTTCAGGGAGACCGAGAACAACTGTCGGCAATTTATCCCGGGGTAATACAAAAGTTGCCCTTCTCGTCCCACTGCGTTGTCTTCCGTTCGTTTGCGCGCCGGTCGAAGAACCGAGCCCTAATTTTGCTCTTCGCTTTTGACTGCTCCTCGACTCGACGCACTGACTGCAGCACCGAGACTCAGGAGCCGCCTCTTCCTCCTCATCCTCTGCAAAGCCCAACCGCCACGAGGGCCAACACTCGGGGGGGGCGTCTCTGATGATGAAGGACGCCTCAACCAACACAAAAGCGACCTATGCAGCTGCAGCGGCAGCTGCTGCAAAGAAAGAAAAGGAGAAGGAGGAGAAGCAGCGAGGAAAGGCCCATGCAGGAAAAGGAAAACAACCAGGAAGGCAATCTGCTGCCGCAGCAGCTGCAGGGGCCCCGGCAGGGCCAGCAGGGACCCCGGCATCCCTCCCGATGGACGCCCTCCAACGTCAGGCGCCCGCTCGAGAGGGTTCTCACTCTCACTCTGTTTCCTCCTTTGCCTCAGTTCTCTCTGCCCACTCACTCACTGTATCTGCAACAGTTACCGGCACTGCAGCCAGCGTCTCCGTTCGGAAAAATTCACAGGAGACGGCATTTGAGGGCAATGTCCTCTCGTCTCCGTCCTCGAGTGTTGCAATGGCACCAGGCCGACCGGGAAGCGGCATTCCAGCCTCTTCAGCCGCCCCCGGCTCTTCTCCGAAGGAAGCACCCGACTCACAGCCCCCCAAGTCCCCAAGCGCTCTCATGGGAGGGGACCGGGCCTCCTCTGTGGCGACGCCCCCCAAGACACGTCACACGTTTTCTCTTTCGGAATCGCCCCGATGGATTTTTGTGCCGCCGCGCCGCCCCGGAGTCAACGGTCGAGCTGCGAACACGAAGACGCAGCAACCTCCGACGGCAGTAAACCCGAGTCGTTCCTCTCTTGAGGCCGCAACATCCCGACAACAGCAGCACCTGCATGGGGGAGGGAAAGCGCATGCACAGTCGGAATTGGCGATTGCGAAGGGAAGGCCGGACGCAAAGAATGCAAAGAAGGACAAGCAGAAAGAAAAGGACAAGGCATTGCGTGGGGGAAAGGACAAAGAAAAGGAGGAAGGAGAAGAGAGACCGACTGACGAGAAACTGAACGAAAAGGAGCTCAGCGAGACGACTGCGCCAGAAACCAAATCCCTCACAAAGACGGGGGGGGGTCCTAAGAAGCGAAGGGAGAAGGAGAAGGCTGTAGGGGAAACGCACGAGAAGGAAAAAGGGGAGAAAGAGAAAGAACAGAGCGGGGGAGCAGGAGCAAAGAAGGACTCCTCTCTCTCTGCAGGAGCAGGAGGGAAGCTTGTCAATAGACAAACTCACAACAGAAAGTCAAACACAGGGGGGGGAGAAGACCCCCATTCTTCGTCCATTTCCATTCCCTCTGGGGGGGCCTCTTCTTCCTTCCCTTCTTCCACGGCAACCACCTCGGAGTCGAGGGCCCAAAAACACGGCCCGACGTCACCTCCTCCCCCTCACTCCCACAAAGCCAGACAGCACGAGCGCGAGCGAGAAAAGGAGAAGGAGAGGGAAAGAGAAAGAGAGGAGGAAGCACTTCTCTTTCGCTTGCCTTCAAAGGAGAAAGACAAAGAGAAAGATGCAACAGACAAGGAGGGGAAGGCAAAAAGGGAGGAATCTCAAAGGAATCTCCTTGCTGCCGCAGATGCCCTCAAAGCTTTCTCCGTCAAGTCAGTAGCAAACCGATTGCAATTCTATTTCTGTTTCCTGAAGCGCAGAGAGAGGTGAAATGCGCTCCTTCGCCCATTCCTTGAAAGCAACACGCTTCGTTGTAGCGCATAGATCGTCAGTGAGCATGATCATTTATTTGCTTCTCTTCTGCTTTGCAGGAGCAAAGGCAAGCTGCAAAGGTGGACGGCTGTCGCGTTGGCAGACGAGAGGAGCGCTCTGGATGCGTGTGGATGTGGTCCTGCCGGTGCGAAGAGGTCACGTGTCGGGAAGCTGGTGAAGGAGTTGCGCCAATTGGTCGGTCAGCGCTCCCCGACCGTTTTTTCCTGTGTGGGTGGGAAACGGGGCAGCCAATGAAAAGCCATATTTGTGTGGGTGCAACAGTGGGGCGGTTGCTATGAGGACACAGTCGTCGCCTTGAGCTCTCTCCTACAGTGCTTTCGGTCGAGGTTTCTGCGTGTCTGCGTGCGTGCGCGCGCGCGTGTGTGTGTGTAGCACTCTCTCGTTCGCTCTCTCGGTTCTCTGTGTGCGCGGACTGTGCACTGCCGCAGGTGGAGGCCTCCTCGGACCCCTCTGTACAGGCCTCTCTTCAGGGCGGCAAGGAAAAAGAAAGTTCCTCTTCCTCTTCCTCTTCCTCCTGCGGACAGACGACAGGCACGGGGCCTTCATCGTCCCCCAGTGGGCAGTCTATCTCTCCTGCAGCAGCAGCAGGGGGAGGAGGAGTGGGGTCGCTCTCTCCGCAGCAGTCGGTGGCGCTCTGCGGTCTCTCCCCCTCCTCTTGGGAGATGTGCAAGGTCGAACAGACGCTGAGAGAACTTTGCAAGGTCAGCCTGTCAGTCAGTTAAGTAGACAAAAACACACGGACAGAAAGACAGACTTTTCCATCTTTTTTTTTTTTCTTTTTTTTTCTGTTGTCCTCCCTTTCTACCTTTCCTTCTCTTTTGGTTTCTCTCTCGTTCTGTCTTCTTTCTCAATTGTCTGGTTGCCAGCTTTTTGTCTGGTTGCCTACCTCTCATTATACTTTCGATCGCCCTCTTTTCTCCCTTCCTCTCTCTGTGTGGCGCCTCTCATGCAGGTCCTCGACGCCTCCCGAGAGGGCGACACGTCCACTTTCCTGAGACTCGGGGGGGCGGCGGTCCTCCTGACGGTGCTGGAGGGACTGAGGCCGTCCCAGGTGCCTTCAGACCTCCCGTCCGCTTCTGTCAAAGACACCATCGTGTCAGTCAGTCAGTCGGCCCGTTAGCCATGCAATCTTCCTTCCTTCCTTCAATCACCTAGAGCGAGGGAGAGAGAGCTTCACTGCTTTACAAACCTAGAGTAGAGACCCGCAACTTGAGCGAATAAGTCAGAAAGACAGAAGCTTGTCGTGATACGGGAAGTTTATTTTCTGTCCTCATCATTTGTGTTCTTTCCTGCGTGGTTGTTCTTGCGTGCACGATTGCAGTTTTGCCCTCAAGCTTCTGGGCCTCCTTGCCAAGTCCTCCGTGTGTCGGTCCTTCCTTCTCCTGACGGGTCGGGCCACTGTCCTAGTCGACTTCGCTTTGGAGCTGTTTCAAGGTCGGGAGGAATAGAGAAAGGAAAGGGGGTGGGAGGCGGTGGATTGATTACCTGAACGACAACGGAAAAAAAGTTTCGTCATTCACGGGCATCCTTCGCCTCGTGCGGGGGGGGCCTCTTGCAACATTTTCGTGTGTCCTCAATCAAGCGAGCATTTTATTCTCGTAACAGCCACTATCCTTCTACGTGTTGGTATTTCTCCCGTCCATTTTTTGGAGATCTTTCGAGAAGAACGGCGTACAGGGAAAGGCAAAAAAAAATGAATAGGGTGGAAAAGGAGCAAAGCCCGTGACAGAAAGGTCTTTCGGTGGCCCTGTTTTTCTTCATAATTTTGTTTCAACCGTCTTTCTCTTCTCTTTCATCACGACCTGCCTGCAGGAGAGAGGCGTCTGGCAACAGGGGAGCCTTTTAGGGAGGTGCAACAGCAGAGGGACCTCGCACAACAGACGTCGCATCAGCAGCAGCAACATCAGACAACAGAGAGTCTGAGCACTCCTTGTGGGGCAGTGGGCACTGCGAGTGGGTCCTCCCTGCCCCCCCTGCCCTCTGGAGGGTCCTCTGTAGAGGATACCTGGGAGGAGATGGCGCGCTCTGGCGTTGTGTCAGGTGTTGTGCAGCCGCAGTTGCTTCACGTGATTACTCTGCTTCTTAAACAGGGTGGCGCCCTGGTGGCAAGTGCTGCAGTCGATTTGAGCCTTTCTGGGCATTCCAGACCTGACAACAAACATGAGAGGGAGATGGAGAAAGAGGAAGAGGATGGGGCTGAAAAGGAAAAAGATAAAGAGAGGGAAACGGGAGATGATCACAGTACAGCCAAGCAAACACTAGCGTTCGCAGGCTCTCCTGTCCTATCGCCTGCCAAACCAGCAACAGCAGGAAGCATAGCCCCCCAAACTCCCACGCACACGCAACAGCACAATTCAGGTGGAGGTGCGGGTCCTCCTCTCTCACCTTCTCGCGTTGCGGTTTCTTCTCTGTTCCTCTTCGACAGGATGAAAGAAGAGTTCGCTCTCTTTGCAGCTTCCTCGGGTGAGTCAGTTCTTTTTTCTTTCCCTTCATATTGTCATCTCTTCCCTGGTCCCTCGCACCAACTCTAAAGGACAGGCTCATGATCAGAGGGCTCCCAGTCGGGTCTCTTTGCGCACATGAGAGTGGATGCAATATGATCTTCTTCTCTTTTTTTCCATTCCTTCTGTTCGATCAGGCCTCGCGTTCCACTTGACCTTCGAGTTCTCCAAGGTGACCGGACCTCTGGATTTGTCCTCTTCCCTCCCGCTTCTTCTCGTGAAGGGAACTTCCTTTCTTGGAGCTCTGATGGGACAACTCAGCAGGTGAGAGAGAAAGAAAGGGAGTCGACAGTACGATCCAGTTAATTGTCTTCCGGACGCAACGCTGATGCGTCCTTTGTCGACGACTGAGTGTCATGATCCTTGGACAAAGAAAGGGGAAGTAGTATGCCCCTGTCTCTTTATATTCTTCGCGTTTCGTCTTTATATCTGTCCATCCGCAGTCCGTTTCCCTACTGTAAATTCTCTCTCTCTTTCTCTCGCTCTCTGTCTCCTTTCTCTCGCCCCCCCGCCTCCGGCTTGTGCGCGCGTGTGTCCCCTCCCAATGGGCGGTCCTTGGGGTCACTGGCAGTCGTTGCATTGTTTTCCCTGTTTCTCTTCTTTTGCCTTTCGACTTTCACTTGCAGGCACTGGTGCAGATGGCGGTGCATCACCTCACACCCAAAGTGCCCGCCCTCTCCCGTCCTGGATGCTCTTCTCTCTGGCATCACCCCCGCTGTCTCCACCCTCCAGCAGCAGCAACCTTCTGCTGCTGGTGCTTCTGCGAATTCCGGTGGTGGGACGGGAGGGGCGACTGCTGCATCGGCAAGCAAGACCGGCCAGCAGCAGCAGAAGAAAAGGGGGGAGAAGGAAAAGGGAGGCACAGAGGCAGCCAGGGCGAAACGGGGCGGAGGCGGCGGGGGGGGAGGGGGCGCCTCCTTCCGCACGAGGGGGACCACCGGGGTCGGGGGCGGCGCCACATCCCCTCGCCATGTCACTGGCCCTCCTGGTGCCTCTTCCTTCTCTTCCACTAGAGGAGCAAAGGCGGCGGCGGCAGGGGCGGTTTCGGTCAAGTCCCCCCCTCTTCAGGTCTCTGTGAGTCGAGAGGAGCTGGCCATTGCTGCCCTGAGCAGGATCTTCGAGGACACCGCCCTTTTTGGGGGCGTCACTCTGATGGTCAGTCTGTCTGTCAGTCAGCCAGTGATCTTGATTTTGCCCGGCCTTATTGAATCCTCAGGGATCTTGTCTTTCTTTGTCCTTCCTTTCAGTCTTCATCCACTGACGCTTCCTTCCAGGTCTTTCACTCAGTTTTTGTTGTCTTGTCTTGTCTCCTGATCCATCCATTGCACTCCTGCTCTTTCTTTGTCTCTTTTCTGGCTGCCCGCCCTTTGTGTCCCCGTGTCTGCCTCCCTCCCTGCCTGCAGGCCTCCCTGCTGTTGTTTGACGTTTATTTCTAAAGAATTCTGTATGCATGTCTGCAGGCCTCTCTGCTGTTATTTGACGGTCCTCCGAGGGCCGTGCTGCCCCCCCGAGTCCCCCAGGCGTCTCTGCTGGTCTGCGCGGCTGTCGTGAGGGTGATCAACCATGCGGCCAGGCTGCAACTTCGGTCTATGCAGGTAGGTGAGTGTGTGAGAGGAGGCTAGAAACTATCGATCGGTAGAGGCTTGTGCGTGGAGGGCGGACTCGTTCTAATAGTCACTTCTGGATTTTTTTCTTTCTGCCCCCCTTTGCCCCATTTCTTTCTCGCGGAGACTAAGCCGAGTGAGTGCGTTCTGCTCTCTCTCGACTTCCTCCTCTCTGTTCGATCACCTAATTTTCTTCTTTTCTCCTCTCCTTCGCAGAGAGTCCTCGGCCGACAGTCCAACGAGCTTGTGCACCTGGCAGCCTACCTTCTCGACTACTGCACTCCCCGACTGGACCACCAAGAGGACTGCAGGTAGGCAGGCAGGCAGGCAGACTGCAAGTGAAGTGAAGTGAGCAGGGAGTGAATTGGATTGAGGGAATGGAGGTGAGGAAAAGGAACAGAGATGCCTCCCTCCCTCCAGCCTTTTTTCTTTCTGCGTCTATTATTTCCTTCCTGTGTCTGTACCTCCTTTTCGTACATAGTTCTCATGCCAGTCTTGCATACAGGCTCTTTCTTCGTGTTGTTTATTGTTTTGTGTTGTGTGCAGGGACATCCTCCATGACGTTGTGTTCCTGTTGGGACATTTCTGCCTGGACAATCCAGAGGGGCAAACGATCATGAGAGTGGGCAGCGGGCAGGTGAGTCACTTTGTTTCTTATGTTTGCAATTGATTTAATTTCGCCTCAAGACGGGGCTTGTGAGTGATTCTTTTTTCTCTCTGTTTCTTTGTCTTTGAATTGACTCGCACTCGTCTCTCCTGCGTTGCGGGTCGTCGCACTTCGCTCTTTCTTCCTTCTTACCTTGCACGACTTGTATCATTTATCTTCATTGCAGAACCTCCTCTCACGCTTGGCATCCCTCCCGATGAACTATTTCGTTGACGAGAAATTGAAGGAGGTGGGTGTCATGGTCGTAGGAGAGGGGATTGTTGGTTTACACCATTTTTGTTTCTGCTTCGCTCCTGCCTCCTTTTGTTTTCTCCTTCTCAACTTTGCCGCTTCCTTTTCTCCGTCGCATTCTGTTGACCAAGCAATCTGTCCGCATTTGGACATCCATCATGGGTTTTTGGACGTCAGCCCCTCCACTCTCGTTCTCATTCCCTCCTCGAGCGTTCCGTCCCCCGACTATGTGTGTCAGCAAGAATGTAAGTCAAGTTGTGTACATAATCACATGCGTATCCCTTCTCTGTCTGTATGTCTGTACGCCCCTCTGTTCCTTCCTTTTCAGGTTCTGTTTCCCACCCTGATCGCCTCAACGTTCCGAAACCCTGAGAACTTGAAGGTGCTCTCCTCGGAGCTCTCCATCCTCCCCATCCGAAAGTACCTGGCCGGAAAGGAGAAGGAGAGGCAAAAAGAAGACATGGAACATGAGGGAGGGCTCAGAGGCAGCGTCACCCAGGTGACGGGAAGTGAGGAAAAGGAGAGGGGACAAGTGGGGAGTGGTAGGGCAGTCACAGGAGAAGGGCATGCACGGAAAGAAAAAGAGAAACCTGCAACTCCCGCGTGTGACAGACACATGACTGCAGCAGCTGCGTCGTCACCCAGTGGGGGCTCCTTCTCTCACAAACAGCAGACGCATCGTCAGGCCACTGTCTCTGCTACCCCAGCTTCTTCCTCCTCTGCCGCTGGTACTTCTGCCGGGGAGACGGCGGGAGGAGGGCAGGAAGACAGGGGACAGCAGGCAGTCGCGTCTTTGCCTTCTGGCACTTTGCTCTTCCAGTCCTTCAGTTTTCGTTTCCCTGTCTCCTGTCTTCCTGAGGCGATCGTTTTCTTCTCAGACGGAGAGAAGGACTCTACGCCCGCACCAGCACCTGCTCCGACTTCGACAAGCGCCACGATTGGGGGTTCTGCATCTGCTCCCTCTCCGCCTTGCGCGTCCCCAACAGCAGCTGGAGGAGGGCCGTCGAGTGCCGCTGTCTCGCTGCCATCGCAGGTTTCTCAAGTCTCATCCGGCGTGGGGGGGGGGAAGACTGCTGGCGCGGCGAGACGCGCAACTGCAGTATCTGCGTCAACCGCTGCGGGAGCGGGCGGAAGCGCGGTTGGCGCTTCTGCAGGCACCAACCCTTCTTTGGGAGGGCAGAGCGCAAGTGGGGGGGGATCGGGATCAGTCGAAAAGGGGGAGAAAGATAAATCGGGTGAGAAAGAGACTTAAGTGAAAACCAGATTAGTGCAGTGACTACAGGTGCATCAATTTGTTTTGTGGACAGTCTGCCTACACTTGGTGACGGAATTAAGGGAATGGGGGGGACGACCGAACACTTTGTTGAAGGGTGGCTGGTCTTTGTAGAGAAAAGTCTGATCTCTGGTGTTTGACAAGGTTGCGAAAAGTTTGAACGTTACTTTGTCTCTAGATTCGTCTGCCCTTTTGTTCTTCGTCCTTCTGCTTTGTATACGCTCATGAAGGAATTCTTAATTCGGTATTTTCAGTACTATTTTCCTAACAGTGACCTCATTGTCTCAAGACACAATTAATACAATTTAATTTAAGTTTGTCAATTTGATGAATTTATTTAACTTACTGTTCAATTCTATGTTATTCTATATGTATTTCTATGATCAAGTCACCTTGTTATACCTTGTTATCAGACTAGTTTTTTTAACAGTATTTAACATCTAAGTATAGCAAAATCATTATAAGTCATTCTAACGATGTTTTCTAATTTATTTTAATTGAAGACTAAGTTTTTTTTTTACTATGGATAACTATGGAAATACTCCGTAAAACATACTCTGCAAAACATATTCCGATTTTAGGTTCTTAGTCCAGAACACTCCAATACACTCCGACTCTCCGAGAAATACCGTCTCACGTCAAGGACGAGGTCGTATGCGCGTTTATGGCATGAATTTCGAGCCATCCTGACAGTTCTAGTACAAATAGCCTCAAGTAGCTACAATTTTTTTAAGTGCCCCACGCTACGCTTTCCAGGGTCATATGCAGGGCCCGTACGCACTCAGACAGACGAGATTCAGCTATGATGCAGCTGGCTGACGCTGGCTGATTTCAGATAGCCATGCATGCATGCACATGCATGCACACCCGTCTACGCGATCACCAACTGTCGATCGACTTACGATTGCACGATTGAAACATATCGAAACACGAGTTTTGGCGGCAACTGACAGGGCCGTCAGACAGATATGCTATACCCAGATCTCTATGAAGAGGATGAATGGCCTCAATTAGTATGTGTACACAGTCCTTTTGAGTCAGACGATATATTACGTTTCCATGCAGGGGTATCCAGCCGTGCTATAGTGCTGCCTCAACATGGAGACGAGTACCTCACACTGACCACGCTGCTTTCGAACTCGCTTCCGGACCAGAGAATCTGATTCCAGTAAGACCCATCTACGCTTTTAGTTGCGAGCAGCCTCTGTTTCAATATTTGCTGCCGTCCGATCCTTCACTCGAACGGAGCGCAATGGCAAAGGCATTATTCAGGCTCGAACGCAATGTGTTGTTTCGAACGTTACGCTCTCACACTGCCCCCAGAAGCTTTTGTTCAATCTTCTGTGGCCGCTTGTCGCAGAGCTGGTTTTCTTCTCAAAATCCCCGCGCTGCCACCCAAAGCCGTTTGCTTGGTATGGTTTTTCAGCCAAAAATGTTTGTGGCAGATGACAGAAGGGTGGAAATTAACGAGAAAGCGGGGATGGGGGGTAGGAAGCTCCATGTTATAGAGGAGGGGAGACGATGTCCCTTCAGAGGTTTTCAAGAGATGCAGACGTCCTTTCCAGCGCTCTGCCTGCAACCTGTGCTGAAGCCACATCAGCTGGCGGCATAAATCCCCTTCAGCCCGAACCAGACCAGGCGCTCCTTTTCGTCACCAAAGAAATTGGTCGAATCCCCCAAAGGCCCCTTGAACGCTGCTGGCAATGAAGGAAGAAGCAGAAACTCTAAAGGACCAATCACGCGGTGGGCGCACGCATTGAGTGTGGAAGATCGCGCAAAAGAGCGCATCCGGCAGGCGATCAAACCTTGGTTCGAAGAGCCTGAACACGCGCTGCCTGATAAGGCAAAAGCTGACATGGCGATCCGACCCAGGGGCTTCCAAAATGGCCCGTGGCTAGCTGTGCAGGTGAAATCGACAGCTTGCATAGGAAGCCACTGGCGCTTCCAGGGATTGAACAGAGGGTATGTGGGCATGGTGGTCACGTGCGTTGCTCTGCAGAGCGGTATTGGTTTGTCAGCTGATATGCCGGACGGTGTGTGGATATTCCCAGGATCCTTTCCTTTTCCGAATTGTGGCGTGATCCCAATCACCCCCGGAGGGAGGTATGATACGGAAGACTTTCGATGTAGTTGGGACAGGAACGACAGGGGGGAAATGCTTCTCTGGGAAAAATTTCTCCAGCATTACAACGAGGCTTTAAGCGGGAGTTCCGCAGCTGGAGTCCGCCTGTACACTCTGGAAGAGCTTGAAAATCAGCTTTCCCCCACACATAAAACAGAGGCCATCACACTCCGTTGGTTCCAGCCCCTGTTTGCCGCGGCCGGACTCAAAACGTCACTTGCGGAAGACCCCCTTGGTTCGTACGACCTCACTCTACGATTGCCCTCCTCCAATCAATTCAGACCGCTCAGAATTCAGGTGAAGACATCCTACCGGGGGAGGTGCTGGTGTGCCTCGCGCCTGGAAGCTTCGGTGAGTAGCAAACGGGTACTTGGCGGTAAAGCAGTGGCATATGATGTTGGGGAATTTGACTTTTTTCTTGTCGGACCTCCTCAACCAACCTCGACAGATTATTTCTACTTATTCTCAAGCGTAGATTTTGCCCAACTTGGATTGTGTAGGTCTGACCTTGGTGAAGGGGTGATGTTTTTCCGCCTTCATTTCTCTGAGGCCCTCGTTGACAAAATCGCCTCCAAGACACGTCAGCGACTGTTTTGGCGGTTCAACATGGCCTGTCCCCGCTCCCTCCACGATGCAGCTCTATACCTTCTCACAGGTAGACTGCACAGAGGAGGCACCCCGATTGACAACGCAACTTTCCAAACACCTGCTTTGCACACTGCAGTCCCTTCGTAGACTTTTTTGTGCGCAGGTTCAATGTAATCTGAATAGCGCTTCTTTTCCCGGGGGGACCACCGTAGAGAAGCATACGCGCCCGCACCATTCTGCTTGAGGTTACTGACGGTCTCAATTACTCCGTTTGGACCTCAACTGTCCCATCCTTCACCCTCTTCGGTGTGCTGTGGTTCCGCAGACAACTTTGTCTGATTCTCTGCCTGCCTGGCTGCCCGTTGGTGGTGTCTTGTGCAATCATATGGCCTTTCTGACCCCCCCCTGATTGAAATTTATGACCCCATGACGGCGGGGTCGACCCCGCCAGCACCCGGTCGGTTTTCCGGCATGTTACCCGCCCGATTGTTATCCTGAACGGGATCACACGTGCAGTCCATGCTGCACCATGTGCTCATCTATTCTTACACGTCCAGCTCACCATATTCTCTGCTGTGCCCGAGCTCTTCTTTGCAAAGTTGATAATTAAGGTGCAGAGCGTTGATTACTTCAATTCAGCAAGGTGACTGATGATTGCGTTCATAGAAATCGGGGGCATTGTTGATTTGGGTCCTTTCCTTGCTTTCTGCAGACAATCTCCACCAGGGCGCGACACGAACAGGAAGGAGGTGAAGCTCAGGGTGTAGAAGGAGACGAAGAAGGGGATGATGGCAAGAGGACTTCTAAAAGGGCCAGGTGAGGTGCCTCATCCCCAAGTACAAGGTTTGCATTCCGGTGATGTTTTTTTAGCTTTCAGACCAGGTTCAACTTCTTATAAATACTCGACCAGGTGCTCGATCTTAGAAAGTCCGTTCTTCCGACCGACACAGAGAAAGATTGGAAGTGAAACGTCCCAAGAGACCGTCGTCACCCAGACGCTCTTGGCTCTGTGTTGGTTGATTGCTCTCGCTCTCGACCCTCCCTCGCTGTCACTCATCCCCTCCATGAGTTCGTGGGCCTTCCGCCTTCTCCCTCATTCTAATCTATTCGTCCCTTGGGCGCCTCCATCCCGTGTGCCGATCTGTCCTTTGGCCTTCCGCCAACTTGAATTAAGTGCCTTGTTCCCTTCTGTTTGTTTTTTTGCTGTCTCCTTGTCGGTATGTCCGTTGACCGTCCGCCAAGTGATTTGTTCCAATCCTTCCCCCTCTCCTCTAGTGTGTCTGTTGGCCTTCCGCCAAGTGATTTGTTCCAGGTCTTTTGTCCCTGAGGCGCCCTCTTTCAGGCTTCCCTTCTGACGTCTGTATTGCGTCCCTACGAGGCAGAGGTGGGGAAGGAGCCTGTCCGCCGTTGTGCTCGTGTCTCACGTCCCTTTCCCTGATCGAGAGCTGATCGAGGCAAGACAGGGGGCCATCGGAGGGGGGGAAGTTGAGTACATGTATCAAAAAAGAAAATCACCACAGGGTAGAGCATAGAGCACAAAAGACAGATGCACAGATCATCCAAGGCTGGGCAGTTTTAGTTTCCGGCAAAAAAAGAAGAGTCAAAGGAATTGATGCTTGCTGTCAGGCTGCCGAAAAATAAAACAAGCCAGAGACATGGAGACGAGTGGGAAGGGGTGACGGCACACAAGTGTAGGCAGTGTGAGAATGATGGGAAAGGGAAAGCATCACAGAAGGGAAAAGTGTATATGAGAGATATAGAAAAGAACAGGGGAGAAGGGAAGGGAAGGGACATGACACATGCTGCTTTCAAGCACACTCACAAGGAGAAGAAGAAAAGAGCGGAAAGACAGATGAGTGTGCTTCTCAAGCACTGTTACATATAGAGAAGCTCGAAGACAGCAGGAAGGTCATGAATACAAGTACCCCAGCTCCATGGTGACAAAGAGAATCAGATAAAGACGGATAGAGGCTGGCTGTTGACAAAACGATTGGTTGCAAGTGCACAGTGCTACAGAGACACGGGAAGTAGAAAGCCGCATAGAGAGAGCTGGGAGGGTGGAGGGAATCGGTTTTTCGGACAGGGGGGTCAGGCAATTAAGAAGGCTAGAATCAAGTTCGCCCAAACATAGAGCGCAGATGGGGGGTGCATAGGGGGGGATGCTCCGCAGTGGTACCCAAAAAGAACGGTCAAGGTCAAGAGCCCGCTTTTGTGGTTCTTAGTCGAACGCGTGTTTTCAGCAGACATTCCCAAAATCGGAAGTCCTTTGATTCAAAAAAGGTATCCTCGGACTTCCCTCCTTTGACTTCTGTGCTCTAAACAGGCCATTTTCGTGGAAGCAGGCATCTGTGTTGTTCCCTATAACCATCATCTTTTGTACAGGAAGTTGATTTCTTCGACGCATCCAGGCATCCTCTTTGCTGCCTCACTTCTCCTTTGTGCAGGGTGGGCATCAGCAGCGTCGAGGAAGAAGATGACCGCACAGCCGAAGACTCGGAGGGGAACGGGAAGGCGCAGACCTTCACCTTTCCTTTAGACACTCTGGAAATTCCAAATCAATAAGTGTGGGGGAGGGAGAGAGGGGTAGAGTCGGCTTGCACGTGAATCCAGACTGCAATGGTCTCTGGGCAGAGCCTGACGAGGATGAATGGAGATAAATAGCAGAGAGGACAATAAAGGAGTATGTCAGAGGCCAAACGGAACACTCTAGATTGGCCGACCGTGCGGTATGAGGGGAGACTTTGACTCATGTTAATTGAGACTCAGAGCGCTGTGTCCGAGGCGGCGTTGAGATTCAAGCTTGTGAGGTATGGATGCAAACGGAAAGGAAATAGTGTGACAAGATGGAATGAACGCTAAAGTGAGCGGGGAAAAAGGATATGACCCTTTGCCAGTGTGCTTGCGTGTCGGACGCTAGGTCGTGTGATTAGCCCTGTATCACTGATTCACTTTGCCTCACCGTGTTAGATACAACAGGCGCCTGTGTGTATGGACAAACTTACAGAAAAAACGAATCAAATACAACATAAAAGGCTTAATGCTAACAAAGTTAAGCCTGAGACAAACAGTTTTTGACTTACCAGAAATTTTTATTGAAATCTATAGTTAAATTTTCAAGCTTTGCAAGTATCAAACTTCAATTCAAATGAAATTTAATCAGTGCCTAGTTTAGTCCATGTAGATTTTAGTTAAATATTGTTAAATATTAAATAAAAATTCGATCATATATGAAGATATTTCATTATATATAATATTATGTGAAGTTTTATAGAATACTTATAAAATACGTCCTGCATACACTGCCATACAGTAGTAGTACAAGTATTATAGGCTTTATCGCTTGAAATATTATTAGCTTCATACAGTTACGGTAGTAGCAATATAACATTGCAGGTTCATTCAAATTTGGTGAATAGTATTCGATGAATTTTGCTAGGAATTTTACCAGACCGTGACTCAGACGATTATTTTGTTTAACAATTTACTCAATACTATAATGAATACTAGACACTTAATTCTATACGAATCTATAGTATTAAGATATCTAAGAAGGTATTCTGTATATCAAACATTTTATTCACTAGTTTATTTAACACTATTTAGCAATAATGTTACGAAAGCTACAGTAAAATTAATTTAATACTGTAAAAACTATAGAGTAAAAATTGATTTGAACCTAGATTTGAACTTATCTTTAGACTTATCTTTTGACTCGGATTTTAAAAGAGAAGCATGCACCGCAGACCTATTTTTTTCTTATTGTCCAACGCCCAGGACTGTAGTAGCTTATAGGAGTTATGATCCATAATCTAGATGATGATGAAGATGATGGCATCATGATGCACTTATCTAGTAGCTCAATATAGCGGCTTGGGTGTACTTCATTCCCAGTGTGATCCTTTTTGCCTGCCACCTTTCGGTCAGCTCTCTCATATGTGTATAGAGGAGGTTCCGATCCGAGTTTAAACCGTCTTTCTCGGACAGTTCAAAGCGACCGGTTCCTTCGTCCACGCTTTACTCTTCAGGCTTTTTCTTTGGTTGCTTTGGCTCCTTTTTGGAGTTCGGGTTCGGTCTGGAGGCACTACCCCCTTCACGCTTTGCCTCTGCTTCTGCTGCCTTCTGCGTCTTCGTGGCTGCCTGAAGTTGGGACGTCCGGAGAACGATCTTCTCTATGACAGGCCCCAAACTCTTTTCGGCCTTTTCGTACTCCTCTGCTCCCTTGACGATCAACCCGCCAAGGTAGGAATCGGAGAACGCCGCATATTCGGTCAGCGAGAGAGTGCCGTTCTCGTTCGCATCAAAGACCTTCATGCTCTTTTCCACCACTGCAAGCAGACACAAAGAGCAGACGCAGCCATACGCGTCGACGGTGTGGAATACCACAAGCGAGTAAAGCAGACTTCAGTCCGGAGAAGAAAGGAGAGAGAGAAGAAAAGGCCAGAGAAGAAAGAAGACCCACTGCGTCCTTACCGCTGCCTAACGACTGACGTTCGTCGTCCACGGGGGGCAGTTTGACTTCGGGGAAGTAGTCATTCACGATTCCTTTTTGGAGAGTCGCCATGGCTTTTTTCATCTCTTTCGTGTCCATTTGACCGGAACTGCAGTCAGTCAGTCAGTCAGTCAGTCAGTCAGTCAGTCAGTCAGTCAGTCAGCCAGCCAGTCAGTCAGTCAGTCAGTCAGTCAGTCAGTGAGCCAGCCAGTCAGCAAATGAAACCAAAGATATTGACGAGAGTGACACGAACGGATCCAACAGAGCAACACAAAGGCAACTTCGCCTATCTTCGTTTATTATTTTAAATTTTCATGTATACGACACAGACAACGGCACAGAGAGAGCACGGGGAAGAGAGCGATACAGAGAGAAGTGGGAAGGAAGGCTGGGGCCAAGAGAAAGGACTGTCTAAAGGACGGAGAGGGAGTGGGTGCAAAATGGATGGACGGGAGGCAGAAGAAGAACAGAGAAGAAAGGTGGTGACGACTTAGGAGGGATACAGGTCAACTCTCGAAAGCGCCAATGATGACAAAGATTGATGGACAGATGGAAAGATGGATGAATAGATGAAGAGACAAGTAGACAGACAAAAAGACAGACAGATAGCTGGAAAGACGGACAGATGGAGAAACAGGCAGGCAAGCATATAGGCAGACTGAGCGGAGTGCTGAGAAACAAACACCGGAATACAAGGAAACCGGGGATAAGAGTATCAAGGAATCGGGGGAAGAAAGGAAGGCAAAAAGCTAGTAAAGAAATCGGATTGCCAACCTACCCGTCAATGTCGTAGTGTTGGAACCCTCTCTCCAGCATCGCTTTCCATTCTGGCAGTGCGAACATTTTGTCGACACTTCTCTTCACCTTCTCCATGTCCTGCATGCATCGACCGATGGATGGATTGAAGGTGGGCACTCAGGGTCACCATCTGTTCCCTTTGCTGGAATTGACAGAGAGCGGGGAGAGAGAAGAAGAGAGGACACATCCTCAGATGAAACAGAGAGATTGGGAGATGGGGAGAAGCGCGCAAGTATCGGAAAGGGATCCCGCGATCATGCAAGAGATGAAGGAAGAGAAGAAGATCCAGGGGGGGGTGGCAGGGAAGGAAGGAACGGGAGAGAGCGCGCGGGAAGGGAAAGGGTGTAGGCAGAAAGAAGGAAGATTTTTCCTTTGTATTTTCATGTTCTAAGCTCTATTCATTGCCTGCTTATGTTTTCTCGACCAACCGTTTCGTCTGCCTTGTCAGCTTCTTCTGTCCTTTGCTCTCCGCCCTCTGTCTGTTCTCCTTCCGCATCTCCAGGTTGATCTGTCGCTGCTGCTGGAGGGTCTGCAGGAGATGAAGAAGAATCTTCCCCTTCTTTTGGGGCACTCTGGGGAAGTGCTTTTGCCTTGGCTGCATTTTCCTTCTCCTCCTTCTCGTTCTGTTTTTTCTCTGCCTCTGCTTTCTCCGTATCTTTCTTCTTCTGTTTGAGAACTGCAGACACATCGAAACGGTCAATCAACGCTCCAATTCCACCATCTCCCTTCTCAATGCGGAAAGATGCTAAGACGTTGACTTGCTGATTTGTCAGATGATTTCCTGGCTCCGCAAAGATGTCCAGAGCCTGACGGCGCTTTCGGAGCGCTTCCACCAGATGTTGCCCCCCGAGCGCGTCTACACCATCAAAAGACATGTCCAGCCACTTCAGACTCTGATTGTCTCCCAGGCCCTCCGCAAACTTTTCGATTCCGTTCTGCGTGTTCCCAGTGTCACACGAACCCCCGTCGGTCAGGCGAGGGTTGTCTGAAAGGTCAAGACGCTCGAGGGTTTCATTCACTGAGAGGGATTCCCCCAGAATGCTCGCAGTGTAGGTACCGAATTTGTTGCTGCTGAGGTCAAGACTTGAAATGGTCTTATTCGCCTTCAGCGCCTTCGAGATGTAAATCCCGTCCCCATTGTCCATTCCCATCTGGGAGAGGTTCAGGGTCTTCACTCCCCCGTCCTTCTCGAGACGTTCAAGGAAGGCACGACGTGGAAGGGGTGGGATCTTCAGACCTGCGAGATTGACTTCTGCAGGGAACTCCCCGTGGAGGTCTGCATGTTCGGTGAGCCCTTTGAGGACAGCCAGACCTTCTGCCTCCAGCTGTGCAGTCCTGATAAGGTCGGCCTCGACTTGGACGTCAGTGGGGACCAGACGAGTCGAGATTCCTTCTTTGTTCGCTTTCATTTTCTTGCAGTGTGTTCAGGGATTGAGTTCCCTCAGATGCTTTCTTCGCGTTTTGAGTCTCCGAGTCGTATGGGAACTCAGCAGGCAAGCTGGCTCTGAATGTGCCGAATCAATCTGTACAAGCGTGCATGCATGCAGTTAGGTCAGAAAGAATGCAGAATGGAACCCTCGCTCCAGCTCTTGATCGAGGGCAGACGTACAACTCACTGCTGGTAATTGGCGATGGTCCTCCAGACACACAATCTCACTACATTACATGAAGTCAACCAGTCTGCCGAATTCATTTGATCGAAACAATTGGAGTGTATGTCACATGTACAGCTACGGGATACACCCAACCAGTTGGGTGAGTGCCTCGGGGGGCTATTTAGGGGTCCGCTAATTGATGCACATCATCGGGGGCTTGCATGTCTAAGTTGTGTGCTGCCATGGGGCGGGGGCCACGGCAGCGAAGTATGCTTTTCGGGACCGCGCGCGCGTTGTATGCATGTGCAACTCCGTGCGAGTTACTTGAGGGGCACGCATGACCAAAGTAATTAAGGCATGTGCGATCGCGGCTCCGTGCGAGTTGCTTGAGGGGCACATTTTGGAACTCGGGCGACACCGCGACCGTGACGGAGACAGAACCGATCCCCCCCTCAAAAATGACAAAACGAAAAAATGCGTTATGCGAGTGCGTGCGATCTCAGGGCCTCTCGGCTGATCTCAGCAGAGCTGAGCTGCCCCCCGAGGCGATATATATGATAGCTGCAGCGCATGCGGACGCCGTACAGACCGGCGATGGAAAGATGGATGGACTGCACGGATGGATGCATGGATCGTCGACGGGTCATTTGCGGCCTTTTGGGGTGTTTATTTTGGGTCGGTCCCCAAGAATAGGCCGGCCGCCAATCCCGGTTGTATCCCGGGTCATTGCGGCCTCCGTTAATTTGGGAGTCAAATTGGGACGCGGTCCTCAAGAATCCACCGGCCACCGCCGGCTGCCAATCCTGACTGTGCCCTAAGTCATTTTGGTACGTACATTTCAGCCTTTTGAGGCCTCTATTTTAGGTTGGTCCCGAAAAAAAAAGGTTAGCTGCCATGTAATTCTGACTGTACACTGGCGGGCGGCGTGGGTCAACGACTCGCGGTGTCTATCTCTGAAATACTCGATCCACGTATTTAGGTCATCGAGCCATGACATACCGATGATGCTGATCACTCTTCGTTTTTGGGTCTTTTGAACTTTCGTGAACTCTCCGAAATGACATACTCCGCAAGGTCGATACAGTTCGATTTTAGGTAATTTTAGGTCTTCACGGTTCTTCGGCCCTAAACTCTCTAGGAGTTGGTGACCCACGGCGCGCGGCGGACAGTCGCATGACGGACGGTGATGGGCTGACAATTAAAGCTTACGTACTAATGCATACTGATATAGTGGCATTGGTCTTATGCTTTTTGTATTAATTGTTTCATTGTATAATGGTACGTCGTCTACGTATTTGTCGGGCATATAAGAAGTAAATAAAATGTAACGAAAACTTAATATTAAAATTGCATAGTACGTCAAAAGTACATACGTATGAGTATGTGAACTGTTCAAACTCCAAAAGAGCACGGTTTTAAAAATAAAAACTGTTAGAGCCTTACAAAAAATATATTCATTGCCTCTCATTTGCTTGAAAATTGATAATTAAGAAGAAAGACCAGGTAGCCTGAGTGCCAGACTGAGAGGATGTCTTCATATGACTTGACTTTAATCACTGCCCCTTTAGGTTAATTGGTTATTTGATCATTCGGACGCCCCGGCTTTCCGAAGGATTTCGATGACTTTGGAGTGTTTCTCCGTGATGGCAACTGCCAGTGGTTTTATGCCCCACTGCATTGCAATCAGACATATGTTGAAGATACTTGCATGCGTTATTCATGTACATTCATGTCTGCAAAAGCGGTAAAGAAAGGCGTTTCAGCTTCAAGTTGACTGAATGGAAGCTCCGATCACTTTCTGCTGCTTTCAGATTGTCAAACCCGGCAAGAAACAAGAAGACACAGAATCAGAGACAGAGAAGTCTTAGTACGGAAACCGTAAGGCATAGCCTTTGATTTCTGCATAAAGAATAACAACAATTGAAAAAAAAAAGTGAAAAGTAGGGAACGGAAATTTCCAGCCTTTGATCTCTGCATACTGCAGAAATGCTGAGATATCAACTAGAGCTTTCCTCCTGGGGATTTCATCGGACCATATCTGTGTGACGGCATGCACGTTCACGCACAAGAGTCTGCCGACAAGTCATCTGTCCATGCATCCAAACAGGTACGTCAAATTGAAGAAAGAAGACGCGCTTGAGAAATGGAAAAGACACTTACTCATGCAGGCCAGCGAGTAGGAGAGACGTACAGCAACTGAACTCCAATTTACGGATTGACTCACCTTGCTTTGTTCATTCACATTCGCACCCTTCTTAATCAAGAGTGACACCATTTTCTCATTCCCAGCAAATGCGGCTGACTTCAGAGGCGTTGACCCGCTCTGCAACAACCAAGTCGACAAAGTGCATCCATCATGCTTAAGTTCATTAAGTCAGACTAGTAATTCATCGCACACGTCAAACAAGCATGCAAAGGCCGAGTTCTGCAATAATCGTAGATTCAGGTGGGGTAATTGTTTGTTTTGCTCGTTGTCCTTTTTTTTTCTTTGGTCACACACACACACACACGCACGCACACACGCGCGCACGCGCGCGAGCGCCCGCGCATACACACACACGCATGCACGCTTGCACACACTCACATACACACACGCACACACGCACGCACGCACGCACGCACGCACGCACTCACACACACTCACTCTCTCTCTCTCTCTCTCTCTCTCTTTCTTGCACACACACACATACACATACACGCACACACGCACACACACACACGCACGCACACACACACACACACACACACACACACACGCACGCACACACACATACACACACACACACACACACACACACACACGCACACACAAACAGACAAACAAACAAACAACAAACAAACAAAGCAGTTTCAGGCGACTCAGGTGGGAAAGGACCGAACTGACTTACTTACTTTGTTTCTTGCGTTGATGTCTGCGCCCCGATCGATCAGAAATGACACGACGCTCTCATGCCCGCTGGAAGCAGCCAAATGCAGGGCCGTCCTCGATTGCTGCATGCAGTCATGATACAACCAAGCAAGCACTCCCATGCACTGAGCAGAATTAGAAGGGGCCCTTCCTGAGAATTGGACCCGGCCACCGGGCATGACCGAGCAAACCCAATGGTGGTGATAAATAGAAGAAACAGAAAGATGGAGGTTTGATGCTGTCTATTCACTGACTAGGACTTAAGTTGTCTCATGCACCTCCGACCGTACGACCACGGACGATTCATTTCTGAGTCCGTCGGGTGTCTGCAGATCGCAGCGGACAACCAGAACAATGACAACAAAACATATTTTGAAAAACAGATCATGGCCTACAGCCAGCCGCCCTTCATTAAGTCTCACGACTATCCAGCGAGAGCGTGCTCTCTCTCTCTGACAGTGAGGCATAACAGGAGAGGGAGGGAAGAATGTTCTCCTCATGAAGACAGCTGCCCAGAAGACAGCCACGTCGCTAGGCATGGTGGCAATGAAGGAAGATTCTTTTGTGAGAAAAGTTTTAGACTCACGCCGTCAACCTCACGAATGTTCGCTTTATTTTGGACCAAGAGAGAGACCATCTCCAGATCCCCCTGGGCTGCGGCCACCAGCAACGGGGTCTCTCTGTCCTGCAGATAGGCAGGCAAAGGTGCCCAAAATGGAGAAACAAGGACAAAAAGGAAAAAAAGAAGAATAGGAATAACAGCAATGCTAAGAAGAAGAAGAAGAAGAAGAAGAAGAAGAAGACGAAGAAGCAGAAGAAACAGAAGAAGAAGAAGAAGAAGAAGACGAAGAAGAAGAAGAAACAGAAGAAGAAACAGAAGAAGAAGAAGAAGAAGAAAAAGAAGTCCGCTTCTCTATTCGTCTGTTTGTCTGTATTGGCTGTGAGAAACGAATTTATGCACCAATTGGGACTCACCCATCCTCGACCGAACCTCCTCACGTAGTCGACAGGAGCTCCTTCAGCCAGCAGCCTCTTGACCTTCTCTATCTTGCGATATCGAACTGCTTGAAGGAGAATATACCCAGGGTTTTCTGCTAGATCCTCCTGCAGCCACGCTTGCAGGAGTGACGACAATCCAGAATTAAGACACAGGGGGCGTTTTGTCTGCTCCTGTATCAGAAAGTAGGCGTCTCGATAGCGGGCTTGTGACAATGTGGAGAGCGAAAAGCGCAGAAAAACGAAAGTTCGATGCGGGCACTGCGTTTCATTTTCACTTAACTAAATGGTCAAGGAAGCGAGTAAATTGGGTGTGTGTACTTTCTCTCTCCGATTCAGAGTCCTTCGCTTGATAAAAAGAAGAGATCCAAAACATTCAGGGTTCGCTTTTGCTCTTCATGTGTTTTTCGTCTGTCCTCCCCCTCCCAAACAGCAGAACCACAGCAGTCTTAGCTCGTAAGAAAGGTATACACTACGAAATTAAAACTCACGATCTTTGTGCGTCCTTCTGCCAGAAGCTCGTCAGATTTGTTCACCTTTTGACCTGGATCTTCTGTTGGGTGAGAGAGTTCCTTCAGTTTTTCCTGAAGACATCAGCGACGGGAGGAACAGGAATGCTTCTCTACAGTCTGCAAATGAATCCGAAGGGCAGTGCATTCAGGAGTAGAAAAACTGAGGGGAGATGGATGGATGGAGAAGAGAGTAGGTGCGGTCTTCGGAACCTGTGGGCAAGTGTGCGGATGGTTGAGAGATAACGAGATGCACAGAAAGAAGGAGACTTGCGTACAAGAAAAGACCGAAAGAAAGAAAGAAAGAAAGAAAGAAAGAAAAGAAAGAAAGAAAGAAAGAAAGAAAGAAAGAAAGAAGGAAAGAAGGAAAGAAGGAAAGAAGGAAAGAAGGAAAGAAGGAAAGAAAGAAAGAAAGAAAGAAAGAAAGAAAGAAAGACAGAAAGACAGAAAGACAGAAAGACAGAAAGACAGACAGAAAGAAAAGAAAGAAAAGAAAGAAAAGAAAGAAAAGAAAGAAAGAAAGAAAGAAAGAAAGAAAGAAAGAAAGAAGGAAAGAAGGAAAGAAGGAAAGAAAGAAAGAAAGAAAGAAAGAAAGACAGAAAGACAGAAAGACAGAAAGACAGACAGAAAGAAAAGAAAGAAAAGAAAGAAAAGAAAGAAAGGAAAGAAAAGAAAGAAAAGAAAGAAAAAAAAAAAAGAAAAAAAAGAAAGAAAAGAAAGAAAAGAAAAGAAAAGGAAGGAAGAAAGAAAGAAAGAAAGAAAGAAAGATCGAAAAACACTGATTGATTTTTAACAAGGAAGAGAACGATCGAGAATCGAAGCGCGTCAATACTGTTTGAAAAAGAAAAAAAAAGAATTCAATTAAGGGCTGACCTGTCCAGAACCAGCCTGAGGGATCACCGGTCTCGCAAGGGGACGGGACGGTGCGGGTTGTTTGGGTTTGGGGACAGCTGTTGAAGTGGGTTGTGGTGCGGCAGGGCGATTAGGGGCAGACGCGGGGCTCTGCAGAGAGAGAGCTAGGAAGGTGAGATCGGACTGCCCTTTGTAGAAGCGGACAGGAGACGATTCGGTGTACGGACAGGCAATTAAACAGAATCATGAACGGCTGAAGCGAACTTCGGGGCACAACTATACCCAATCTCTGGCAGAGCCACGCACGGTGCCTTTCATAAAGACCGGCGTCGCTGTATCCTTTTGCCTTTCCCCACCTATACACTTCCTTCAATTCAAGCAGAGATCATTTTGCTTGCTGTTCCTGCATGTGCATGTCTGCTTTCTGTTCGTCGACTTCTTTCTGTCTTTCGACTGACGCCTTTGGGGGGGATTGCATGTGTCTGTCATGACGTCTTTGCTGTGGTCTGCTTCTCCGTCTCTTTTTCATTTTCCCTCTCTCACTTGCTCTCGCTTTTGCTCTGTCAGAAGATTCACGCCCTCGCAAGCAATCTGCTGCTGAGGAAATCGAGCATGCACGCAATCACTCACGCGATCCAAAAAACAAGCGAAAAACCAACAGACCCTCCAACGAGCCAACCAGCCGGGCAGCCAGGTAGCCAACCAACCAACTAACTAGACAACCAGATAGCCAGACAACCAACCAGGTGATACCCCTTCCTTCGGCTGGACGATCTTCTTTCCCGCGAAAGTGCGGTTCGGAGCGGATTCACTTTTTGTCTCCATGGCAGCGGTTCGTTCGGTTTCAGGAGGGGGCTGTAAGGTCAAACCCTGTCGATAATAATGCTAATCAGCTACAGAAGCAAAAGAGAGGATTACTTTCGACTCCGACGCCGATAGCGAACTAAGCGAAGCAGATTATTGCACAAAACCATTGAACCAAGCAACACGTATATATCGCCTCTGGCACTATAGTTGGGTTGAGCAAGGTCAGGCAAATCATGCAGACTGTGAGTGCATGCATGCAGCTCGCACGGGTCAGGCCTTTTGGGGCGTCCATTTTGGGTCGGTCCCCAAGAATGCACGGGCCGGCCGCCATGCAATCCCGGCCTGGCTGACAGTGCCCGGCCCGCGTCATGCATTGCGGCCTTTAATTGGGGGGGCAGCCGGCCCGCCGGGCGGGCGCGGCTTGCCGACGCTTGCCCGGCGGGCCCGCGCGCGGCCGGCCGGCTCGCGGCTCCGAAAATAAACAACCGTAAACAAACCATTTTGACCCCTACCTCGATCCCCGAATCCCCGATGTTTCCTCCGTTCTCAGACTCCTCCAACTCCACCACTGTCAGAGTACTCTGCACTGACCTGCTGTGATATACATCTATGTTGTGATGCTCTTTCCCAGGGTGTGATCACTCTGTTGATGTCCTTCGCACCCACGGAGTTGTCACAAGAAGCGTGCGTCTGCGATTGACAAGTCCTGTGCTAAGTCTCTGAGCCAACGCGACAAAGGACAGCGTTCTGTTTCAACAAGTTAACTTCTTTTTGCCCTTTCGCATCTTCACTGACACTCACTCTTTTCCTTCAATCGGTCCTTCAGAAGATGGGGCCTCGGTGGAACGAAAAGGTACGCCGGCCTGTTGAAGGCCGTCCTTTCGTCCCAACATCTCTGCCAGAAATCGGACCCTGTTGATTCGATCCGAAACTTCCCACTTGAATTCTCTGTCTGTATGCAGGAGGAACGACAACTTCTTCTCTCTTACATGACATTCAAAGGTCGGTCCCCGGCTGTTGTGAGTGCCTATCTCCTCGGATTGCGCCACTCACAGAGAGCAGAGACAAAAAGGGCAGAGCAGAACGATCCGAGCAACAATCAACTTTTGCGCAATTCCCTCTCTCCCTCAATGCAGACGACTTCTCAGCACTGGAGAGAGCAAATCTTTTTGGTGACAGGAAGGCAATCATCTTGAAGCGTAAGCTCTACGAATTGACCAAGGACAACATGACTGTGGTCCGAACGAATCTCAAGGAGGAAGGGATGAAGGACAAGATTGCAAGGGCATTCGGAAGTTCCAGAGAGGACTGCCTTCGAGCTGCAGCTGTCCAGATGACCCTCGAGGTGAGAATGCTTGCCGAGTCACATGCAGGCCCTATCTTTTCTCAACCACTGGGTCTCAGTGCCTCACAAGATGCGCGACAGCCCCGTTGAATCTCATCTCGTTGCGATCGGCACCATTTGGTTCGAAGTCTCCTCCAACAGTCTCCAACTTTCTTGTGAGCTCTTGCAGTGACTCCTTCTGACTTTCCATCTGTCTCACATGAGTGTCCGTCTGATTGTGTGCCGTATTCTCCCTTCGTAACTTTCTGTGCAGAAGAAACCTCTCGAAGTTCTGCTCGCACCCATAGAGAACAACTTCTTCTCAGTGGACGATTTTCACGTGAGTCGACAATTGTGCTAAGGCCAAACGCACACTCCATCCAAAGTCTTTCCTTTCCTGCGACTGTGCGATCTCGAAGTACCTTTTGGGAACTTTGTTTTTCTTCTTCTCATTTCCTTCGCGGAGTATCTTTGATTTTCGGATTCTTACCTGCCGAATCCCATTTGAGGCGATCTTCTGAACCTTCTCTTTCACGTCTCGTGTCTTCCCTTTCCTTTCTGTGTTCACGCAGTGTTTCGGCATTCTAGGAAGGGGCTCCTTCGGGCACGTCCTCAGAGTGGTGGACAGACGAAACAGGTTCCCGGGAGAATTCGCTCTGAAGGTGATCAGGAAAGGAGCCCTCAGCGGTCGGTCGGTCGGTCCACCGAAGTTTGTCAATGAGTCTCCCTGCCTCACTTCTCGCCACCCAGCGTGTCCACCTCCTTCTTTGTCCGACAGAGCGCCCAGAATTCCTACGTGCCCTCCTTCCGTCGTGATTTTCTCACCTGTGTTCCGTCTGTTAGGTCTGCCCGCCTCTTATGCTGACGTGATGGCAGCCATCTCGCTTTCCTGGCACTTCAATTCCTGTCCTTCAGCTCAACTTTGTATTGCCTTATGATGCGTCTACATGAGACGGGGTGAATCTATCCCTCTGTGTGCAGAGTCACGGTGCGCTCTTGTGGAGAGGAACATCATGGCGACGCACTCTGCCCCTTACGCGCATCCCTTCATCGCACGTCTACTGTTCTCCTTTCAGTCTGAGGTCAGACGGGCAGGCAGGGATGTTGGGCGGGCTGCTCAACTTCTTCCCTTCCCTTCTTCCTTTCCGAAGGCTGCCTCCCTCATTTATCCCATCAGCATCGATCCAACTCATTGAGAGAACACGAGAGGTGGATCCTTGAGAAGACGAGAACAAAATCTGTCTTCCTTCCGATGCATGCCTGCAGGCTCACATGTATATGGGACTGGAGCTCTGCCACCAGGGGACTCTGAAGAAGCTCCTGAAGGCCCGAGGTCGTCTTCCCGAAAAGCTCGTGGCTCTATACGTGGCTGAAGTGCTTTTGGGTGGGTATCTGCATGCATGCTGGTCCTCCTCTCTTTTGGTTTGTGCTGCTTTCTCTTTTTGATCCATCTTCTCGGTGAAGACATCCTTGTTCGTCTGGTTGTGTCTTGACGCACGCACGACAAGAGGTTCCAATCGATTTTGACTCATGCCCCAGCCTCTCCCTCCCTGCTTTGTCTCTCCCATTCCTTCTCTGTGCAGCTTTCGAGTCCCTCCATGCGAACTTCTCCATCTTCCGCGACCTGAAGCCGGACAACGTTCTGCTGGACGCAGAGGGACACGTCAAGCTGTCGGACTTTGGTCAGTTGTCTTGCTGGAGAGGTCTGTTCTGTTGGGTAGGGAGGTGTACACGTGTCAACCCGCTGAGTGGAAGAATCAGGGGATGAGAGCGGGACACTGTCATGAAGAGGCATGCATGAGCGCATCCAGAAACTGCAAATGTGGGGAGAAAGAGACTTCGTGTTTTTCCTCATGCATCGCTCTTCTCTGATTCTCTGTTCCACTCATGTAGGCCACTTGTATGCTGCCCCTGGCTCTTTCTTGCTCTTTTTTTTCACTGTTGTGTTCTCCTTTCGTCTTTTCCTCTGCGTTCTTTGAAAGAAGCAAAAAAGTCGCGTGGCGGCCTATCTGCAGGACTCTCAAAGGAACGTGCAACTCGCCTCAAACGCACATACTCGTATGGATTGGGCACCGACGGCTACATGGCTCCAGAAGTCGCAAAGCCAAGTGATGAGGTCAGTGTGCACACAAATGTATTCTTTCGTCCCCGATCCCCCGCTTTGCTTGCACGGTCCTACCAAGAAGGACTGAATCTCCATTTTTGCAATTGGATAGACGGGCGCACCGAATAAACGAAGGAATGCAGCAATGAACAAAGGAAAGAAAGACAGGAAGAGAGAACTGAGAATGCAGCGTATGGAGTACCAAATCCCTTCGCTTGCCGCCGTTCATTGCCTCTCCTTGAACCGACTGTCCGCGATCACCGCATGTGCGTAAGATACCTGAAGCTCTCTCGCGGTCAACCCCCCCCCCCTCTGTCTGTGTGTGTGTGTGTGTGTTTTCAGGGGCATTCCACGGAGTCCGATCTCTGGTCTCTGGGAGTGTTCATGTACGAGCTCATCTTCGGCCAGCGTCCCTTCACCGAGGAGGAAGGAAGAAAGAAACTCTACGCCCAAACCTCCGCACCCGTCTGCATCCCCTTCCGCACCTCTGAGGGACTCCCGATTTCCCAAAGCGCCCGTGACCTCATGTCGTCTCTCATGCAGAAGGCTCCAGCCTTCCGTCTGGGGGCTGGAGGCAGAACAGACTTCGTGCGTCACCACCGGTTCTTCAGGGACAACAACATCGACTTCGAGAAACTACGCCACCGTGACTTCTCCTTCTTTGACACCCAATTCCTCCAATCCCGACTCCATCACCCCCCCTCAGCCGCAGTCGACCTCCCCTGTCCCGATGAAGTTTCCATCGACGCCCCCCTCCTTCATGTCCTCCACACTCTCGAAGCCCTCCCGGGCGATCCAGAGACGGCCATCCCGATCCAACCCCTCCCCGAGCCTGCAGATCAGAACCCTCCCAGAGCCTCTACAGATACCGACGCCCCATGCCCCCCTGTCAACAGACTCTCCGAGATTGCCATGGCATGTCCGGGAGCCCCAAAGAGGAAAAATGCGAACGTCGATGCTGTTTCGCCCCTCTCTCCTGCCTGCAGCGGAACGCTGATTGTGATCTCCGACTCTGAGCGCTCTGAAGGAGAGAAGGAGGGACCTGACGGCTTTCCTCTTCGCCGCCCCCCCTCTGCTCTCAAGTCCAAGAGAGAGCGAGATCGCAAGAGGCAGAGACTGTCGGCAGAGGGAAGAGAGACCCAGCAAGGCCATCAGGAGGGGGGTGAGGAAGGAAGAGACATCCTCAGAAGGACCGACCTCAACCTAATGAGGGCGTCTGAGGGTCAGAGTCAGCTTCACCAGTCCCCAGAGTTCCCCCCTCGTGTTGACTACGCGAATCCTCCCGAAGTGCCTCCGGAGGGTTTGCCTGAAGGTCCTGCCTTTGTCCCTGACCGTCTCACCCCACCCCGGCCTCCCTCCGTCATGCTGCCGGGGTGGAGCTTCAAGGGCTACTCTGCCGTTGCGAGGGGGAGGTGAGAGGGTGCGGAAGGGACGGAGGAGGATCGAGACAAACGAGAGGACTAGAAAGATATATATATGAGTGGAAGAAAAAAGAACGGGGGGGGAGAAGGAAGGAAAGACCATTGTCAATTGACTGTCTGGTTGCTCCACTCGCTGACTGACGGAAGTTGGATTGACTGGGAGGGAGAGGGATTGGCTTCGGATACATGTGAAGGCACTGTGCGCGCACCGTGGGGAAGAGCGGCAAAGTGTCTCTCTTTTGCATCATTGTCCGTGCGGTTCTTGCTTCTGCCCTTTGCCGGATGTGTGAGGTTGTGATGGTCGTTTCCCTCTCGGCGAATCTGGGCTCGAACGTGGATTGGGCCTTTTGGCTGTTTGTCTGGTTGGGGTTGGGGAAGGGGACAGGGCGGGAAGGAAACACTGGGGATTGTGTGGTGTGAAGAATAAATGTGTCTGGCGGGTCGATCGGTTGATCAAAGGAGATTGGATGGATGGATGGATGGATCGAGATGCTGAAATTAATTCAATCTCTTTTTTCTTCTTTACGTTTACGTCCTCTCCCTCATGCACTTTCGACTGCCCTGCTCCTTCTTTCAATGGTTCTCTGGGAAGTGCCCGAGACACTGCGTGCGTGTCGACGTTCAAATGAGAAGACCGAGTCTGTTGAGTTGCCTCCCATCCTCTCCGACCTGGGGGGGGGGCAAGGTTGGATCTCTGTCTTGTCTTTCTCCGAGAATTTGTTTTTGCATTGTTCTTATCTCGTTCTTTCCACATTCAGTCAGGGTTGACTGACTCTTCCCATCTCTCTGTCGGTCTTGACCAAGCGAGTTCATATTCTTCGACCAGGGCACCTTGGGGTTCGGGCTTGCCATTGTGACAGTCTCCCCATTTCACACACACGCACATTGACACACCGAGACACTAACATACTCATTCGCACACGCATGCACACGCATATGCGTGGACCCTGTGTCTTTGCCGGTGTTTGCTGTGTATCATGCAAAGTGTCCAATTTTTGTTTCACTTTCATTTTGCGCTGTCTTTTTTGGGTCAGTGCATTGTACAAAAAGTATTCTCTCTCTCTCTCTCTCTCTCTCTCTCTCTCCCTCCCTCCCTCTCCCCCTCTCCTGACCACCTTCGTTACTTGCTACTTGCGTTACACCGATATGGGCGTTGCTCGTCTCTGTCCACTGTCCTCTCTGACCTGCGGGTGTGAAGTAGGAAATAAGGAAAGACGGGATCGTGATGGTGTAGCGTTACATCGAAACCTAGATTGAAACATGGGCCGTTGTCTTCAGATCCGTAGTCAGATCCATATATTGATCGAGATACAGCTCAAATTTAGTTTCAGCAGAAACATAAAATTGTTATACATCAAATACTAATACATAATTTTATGGATTTTCTAGCGGATTTTACAAGTGTGTTCTTAACTATTCTTAGCATATATTTGGATTTCTAGTTGGATGGTACAACTTAAATCTATATAACTTGTGAATTTCGCGGAAGCGGCGCAGTTTCACTAGTAATTTACTTTTTTTACGGCTTTTCTTGTATAAGTTGACTCAATAATAATGTTAATCACTAGGTTAATCATAAAAAATTAAGCATTCTAAAGGACTATATAATTATTGAATCCGATCATGTTACACTGTAATCGTTTTTCCTAGCGTTTTTCATACGTTTCATTCCGTTTTATTACTACTATCATGTGGTAATGATTGTTATAACTTCAATTTGAAAGTTGAAGACGATATAATATATATACAGTAATTTTTGTAAATAAATTTTTGATTTGATTTATGCTAGGATTTGTGAACTATACTTTAATTATGAATATTCTGAAAATGTGCCAAACATTCTTTAAATCTAGGTTTCATTATTCAAGGACGCAAGAATCGTCCGAATTCTGCAGTAGCCACTTCTTCATGCTTTGCAACAGAGATTCTACTGAAAGGAATCCCGTCAGGCCAGATCGAGAGCCATGCTCTGAAGAAGATCCTGATGGGGGGCCTGGGGTCAAGACAGAAACATCTACATGCAACTCAGGGGTGACTCTCTCCCTGACACTCTGAAACTGGTCCTCTTGTGCGACTGTCAATGCCCTACGACACCAATCGGGTAGGGAATGCTTCGGCAATTGCAACTGCGTCTCTGTGAAGCCTGACTGTTCCCCCTCCATCTTACTTTTTCCCTCTGTCCCGCCGTGCACTGCAGTAGAGCTGTGTTGATTGTCCTCAACTGGAGACGGCCACAGTCCCCGCAACTTTTCAACAATTCGTTCAACTATTTCCTCTGAGGTCAGCTCGTCCGTCTCTGTCCATCTTTCGTGGGGCCCCAGACACCCTCTTCCAGGAGAAGGATTACAGAACTGTCTGCGCGGCGCGAACACGTGCCCTTGTGCGACAACTGCATCCACAATTGTGGGACTCGCAATCGGCGCCCCCGACCCCACCACGACCCTGGCAGAGCCCACCAGTGCCGAGAAAGTGAGGGGGTCCATCACGCCCAGGTTGCGAGTGTATTGCAGAGCCGATTTCAGGTTCACAGTCTCAGCAAGAGTTCTGCCCTCCTTCACTTTCACCCCCATACAGATCGGCCTCCAGTGCTCCCCTCCCTCAGAGCCCCACTCTCCAACTTCTGCAACGAGACTTCCTAGGCGTTCATTCAAAAGTTCCAGAACGCTTCCGATGCCACTCAAGTCTTCTTCGTTTTTCCCCATGAAGAAAACGAGACAACACTCTGCAGGAGGACTCATGGATTTGAATGCAGGCAGACCCCAGAAGGTCATTAAGCTCGGCAGAATTCCAATGGGCGTATTCTCAGGATAGCCTGGCCAACGCCAGCCAGACACAATCTGTCGCCCTTTGCTCAGCACAAAATGTTCATTTTCTGTCTCTCCCCGCCCGCCCCTCTTCTGTCTTTCTCTGGCAGCAAATAAATTCTCGGGCAATCCCCCCCATAAGTTGTACACAAAAAAGCGGCTCTTCAAACACCCCCCCATTCCCCTTTCCCCTTTCTCTGTCAATCTCTTGAGGCTCTCTCTCACCTTCTCTACGCGGAGGCAGCGACTGTCTACTAAGTACAGCTGCTTCCTTCGAGCATTCATTGCCTTGAAGAATGATTCTGTCTCTGCAAAAATTCGCACACGCCAACCATGAAAACTCGCAGCTCTTGCCCAACCGAGCAAAATGACCTTATCCCCCATTCTCTTATAGGCCTTTCCCAGAACGGCCAGGTCGATCAACTCCCTTACCCTGCGCTTCTCCTCTGCCCCCCTCAACAAAAGAATCTCAGGAACAGACCCTTCTGCCCTCTCCCGTCCCCAACCGGCATGCACAGCCTCACTCTCATCAACTCTCCCAACCCCGTCACCTGCTGCTGCTCCCCGCACGTCCCTTTCGGCAGCTGCTGGCCAGACCAAGACCTCCCCCAGCTGGGGGTCCTGCACGAGCTCAACGCTCGATGCTGCCTCCCAGGTCTTGTTCAAGAAGGCACGCGCGCCCTCCGATAGACCCCCTCGCAGAAACGCGAGAACGTCTGGATGAGCGTCAAATGCTTCCACAGTCGCTTGATTTTCAAGCCGCTCCTCCCTATTGTTCCCCCTCTGCTCCCAGCGTGCGTCAGGGAAACTCCGAACACCGTCTACCCGAACTGTGCCGTCTCCTTTGGATACTCCAGGATCTGTCGATGAGTGTTCTTTGAGAAACTCAAAGGGCGGGACAGGAGTGCGCAAGGGACATTTTCGATGGCCGTCCAGGTCCGTCTCTTTCTCCGTCCATCCGACGGCTTGAAATTTGTGTTCCTCTCTGCAGACATGCAGAGAGGTGCCGCCAGAAGGGCCCCAAATAAGTGATGGCAAAATCCAGCGGATCATTGACGTTAAGTTGAATCTCTTCAAACATGCAGAGAGAAAACAAAAGAAGTTGAGGGAGAAAACGATCACTTGCTGGACGACGCCTTTTTCACCTCATCTGCTGTCGCTTGGCGATAGAGAGATGAAATGCTCTGCATGACATCCTTTCAAGTAATCATCCTTCCAACATCCTTCCAACGCCTGAAAAATCTGAAAGATGTGTTCGCTCGTGTTCGAACGTTCGAACGATGTGCCTTGACAAACTTTTTCGCGCGCCTTCTGCATGCGCGCATGCAGAGAAAAGCGCGCGAATCCCCTGCATGCTTGACGATTTTTTTTTTGGTTCACGCATTGCAATGATGCATGCATGCATGCATGTTCACACCGATATATATATATATATATATATATATATGTACGAGTCAACTAATTTTGCTCCATCAGCTTCGATCATTTCAGCCAGGTAGCATTGAGAAAGTGAAGAGAAAAGCTCGAACAAAGATGGATCATTGCAGTGCTGGAAGTAACTCACTTGGACAGTCACCGAGCACAGCAGTAAGACAGCCTGACAGACGAGAGCTTGGTCAATCAGTCTGGTAGCAGGGAAGCTGAGAGTGGTGCCTTTGTTCCCATGCACCCTTACAGCATTTCCCCAGCAATCTGAATCCAGTTGGTCAATTAACCGAGAAGAAAGCACTACAGAGATCCGTTTTTTTTTTTCGAAAACAAACGCCATTGTAAAATACGTGTATAACGATCTACGATTGAAGAGCATACCAGACGAAAGCAAATGCCGGTCGGCACGCGGAGTTTCAGAACGCAGTTCACTGCGTCTTGTCTTATTCTGATGCTCTGCAGCGCCCACTGCATCCAAGTCAGCAACAAGGCAGAGCACCATGCAGGTACCTTGGCGAGGCTGTCGGAGTATGGCCTTGCAAGGTCAAGAGCGGAACATGCGTTTTCCTCCTTCGTCAGCAAAAAAGAGACAAAGACCCAGTTGGTGGAGCATCGGCAGTTGGACTCTATCGGAGGCGAATGCCGATATCACTTGTCAGTCACGCAGGCATTCATGCAGCTCTAGTCAGGCTCTTGGTCAGATCTAGCGGCTCAATCAGTCAGCCAGCCGGCCAGCCCGTGAGCCAGTTGGCCAGTCCGTCAGTGAGTCAGTCAGACTGAGCCAGTCAATGAATCAGTCAGTAAGTCGGTCAGTCGTTCAGTTAATCAGACAGTCAGCCGGCCGGCCGGCCAGCCAGCCAGCCAGCTAGCCGGTCAGTCAGTCAGTCAGTCAGTCAGTAAGTCAGTCAGTAAGCCAGACACGTAGGCAGACAGACAAACAGACAGAAACCGGTTCAGCCATGGATTTGAATTCCGTCGAATGGCTTCTCTGTCTCTCATGTGAATCCATCCGGATTTTTGTGTTTACATGCGTGAGTGAGTGACCCGAGTGACCTTGGTGAGAGAGTGAGTGAGTGTGCAGCAAGGGGACCACCGAGCGCTACGGAGCGTTTTGGGCAAAGAAGAGGGAGGTGACGAAGCTCGCGTGCGAGGGTCCATCGTGTGCGACCAAAAACTCCCGCTGTCTCCAGAAGACGATGGATCCGCAGGGAAACCTCATCTCAAGCACAGAGACGGACGCTACCTGTCTGTTTCTCACCAGACTCTGGTGGACGAAGGAAATTCATCGGTAAGTGTTCATGCGTGTGCAGATGCATAGGGAGTTGGGCTTTTGAATGGGGCACATACGCACTTTTTCTCTTTTAACAGGTCTGGAGCGTTCCCCTGTCTGCCTGAAGAGAAAATGACATCAGTCTTGTCTTTACGCTTTGCTCTACTTCCGCAATGAACGATTCCACGCACACGTATGGATGGATGCGGCTGTCTCCGGTGTACGTTCATCCATATACGGGCTTCAACTTTGTGTGTGTGTCGATCTGTTTGCATGTATGCGTTTCATCACTGTCGACGCACGCATTGGCTCACAGAATGATTGTTTAAATGCAACAAAGAAATGACGCGTTCCCGTAGCTCCATCGTTTTCTGTCTGCCTGTGCCCTCCATCCCTAATCGACTAACTGACTGACTGACCATCTGCAGGTGGAAGAAATTGGATGACGTGATGAAGCCCTACGATCCTCCATCCTTTGAGTCAGTGGGGGG
>JAHBMJ010000035.1:0-11427 GCA_018398765.1 Chromera velia | reverse complement strand
GGGGGCAGGATGATTAACTTGCGTGCTTTGGCGATTCGTTTCTCAGACACTAAGGCAAGCGCGAGATAGTGGGAAAAATAGAAAAGGATATTTTTCGGTAAACCTGCGGGACCTGAAAACAAGACGTCTGTCGTCTCCTTGTTGCTTCTTTGCAGCGGATTTTGTGACAAAATTGGACACGACTCATGGCAAAGGTCCGTCTCTCAAGCGGGAGCCCTTGCTTTCATGTAATACATCGATTGTTCAATGAGAAAGTGCTTGTGATTCAACCCGGAACCTCTCGTTTTTCGCTCTTGCGCATGTTTATTGCTACCGGCTTTTCCCAATTCGCCACTCCGTTCTGTTCAAATAATATGACAGACAGTCTCAATACTGGAGCGGTGGCATGCACACTTTCCTACTGCGTCCCGAATCTGTTTGGGAGACCCTGCCTGTCAGTTGGCCCGTTTGTTTCTTTTTTTCTTTTTGACTGCGATTGATTACGCCTCTTCCCTTTGGAATTTGCCATGCCTCTTCCTTTTCCTTTTCTCATGCGCCCTTCTCGATCTTCGCGTTCTTCCTGATGCATGCAGCTACGACGATTTGCCAACAGACCCAGAGTTCTACTGCGCAAGTTGTCATTCGTGAGTCATTTGGGGGGACAGGCAGAAAGAAGATGGGGACAGGGAGGCAGAAATGGGGAAAGAGAATGCTCAACAGGCAAGCCCCCACACCAGCGGGGACGGAAAACAGAAGCAGGAAGGGAGGGAGCAAGGGAGGGAGGAAAGCGGGCAGCTACTTTCTTTGTCTATCGATCTTTCTGCCTGTCTTGTGTGAGAAAAGAAAAGGCACATACATAAAAGGACACCGCTAGCTCCTCCAAGCCTAGATGCAGTTTTTCTCTTTCCTTGGAAGTAACAGGAAGAAAAGATTCAGGAAAATTCCATGATCGGGACATCTGGTGCATATCATATCCTGCTTCTTCTTCTCTCTGCTCCTTTCAGGAGCGACGGGCAGAAAATCAAACAGGTCGAGGAACACCCGTGCTGTAGGAAAGGGGAACACAGCTATATCCTTCCAATGAATCTTCTTCAGGTCCGTCTGCTCATCCTTGTTTTGAATTGTCTCACTGTGGTCGTCCGGTTGTTTTTTATGTCTCCCCGCCTGTCTATTTCCTCTTTCTGCTGCTGCGCGGGCTTCCGCTTTCAGAAAAAAAAAATTCTCTACCACTTTGTAAGTGAGTAAGTGTGTGTCTGTGTGTTTGTGTGTTTGTGTTTTTGTGTGTAAAAGTGTAAAAGTGTAAATGTGTGTGTGTGTGTGTGTGTGTGTGTGTGTGTGTGTGCATGTGAGTGTGTGGACGTGTCTCTGTGTTTGTGATTACACCTGCCTCCAGGAAGAATTCAATCAGAGCGGCTTCAGGGTCCAGGACATTGCAGGATCCCGTCAGGCAATGATGGTTCGTCAGTCTGCTCTCTCCCTCTCCCTCCCTCCCTCTCTCTCTCTCTCTCTCTCTCTCTCTCTCTCTGGTGTACCTCTGGATGAGGGGGTCTCTGCTGACACAACAGTTGTGGCTTTCGTGGATGCATCTCTGTTCAATGTAGAATTTGTTTGAAGGAGCCAAAGCGGCGACTGATGAATTATGCCTCTCCTTCTGGTATCCTTCTTTCAATTTGATTCTGCACTGTTGAAGAGTTCAAATTCCGCTTACTGGCAGTACGCAGGGGAGTGGAAAGACATTCTTGTTTCTTCTTCGCTTACTTAGTTCCTCCCCTTCTTCCCTGCCCCTCTCTCTTTCGTTCCTTCCTTCCGTCTTTCGTTCGTTCGTTCGTTTGTTCGTTCGTTCGTTCCTTCCTTCCTTCCTTCCTTCCTTCCTTCCCCTGTTTTGCTTTCGTTCTGGAATACAGAGTGTGTATGTGAATTTATCGCTTCGTCTGTTTGACGCTGAGTGCAGAGGGAATTGTTGTTTCTCTACCTCAGGGCAACCGACGATTTCCTCGAGACCCCTCAAAAGGCAGTCAGCCTGGAAAGGTCAGTCAGTCAGTCAGTCAGTCAGTCAGTCAGTCACTCAGTCAGTCAGTCAGTCAGTCAGTCAGTCAGTCATTCTTTTGGTACTTCTGTCTTTTGAGAAACGAAAGGATTCGTCTGTTCTTTTCCCAAGCATAGTTTAAAAGGGCTCAAATTTGCGGTGCAGGGAAAAACTTGATGCCGAAACTAGAAAGTCAGTAAGGATGAAGTGTTTTGATCCTCTCCTTCTTTCTTTGAAGTGTCGATTTGTCGGACTGGTAGGGTGCATTGCTGACTCCTTGAGTCCCGATCGGAAGGGAACGAGGCATTCATTCTGCCCTGTGCCACAATTGCAGGGTAGGAGGGGCGTTCTCCCTTGTTGCGCTTCACTACAAACCCGAGGTGGAAGGCGACATCCTTGACTGCACCGTGAATGACGTCAAAGCAGGGTGGGTGGGTGTGCCTATCAGACTGTCTCCTTCTTGTTCTTCTGTCCATCTGAGTGCTTGTCTAGTCGTGGCATTGTCTGTCTGCATTCTTTCTAGCCAGAATGCCTTTCTATCTTTGGGTGATTGTAAGAGCCATACTTGTTCTCAAAGTCGGCAACATTTTCTGGTGACTGAAACAAGGAAAAGGAGAAAGATTGCTGGTCAAGCTTATTTCGTATTAATTACAAAGTGGACACAAAAAGCATTACATACAAAGTGGACACAAAAAGTATTACATACAAAGTGGGCAAAAAACGCTAAACCGCCTGTCTTCCTTTCCTGGCGCACTCACTGTCCTTTCTGCAGTTACAGAGAGGACCCGGAGACAAAAGAAAAGGTGGGAGGGAACAGACAGAGGCACATCTCAGAAGGAGCCTTGTCTTGACAAACAAAAAGACTCTGCAGATGCGACAAAAATTATGTGGTTGATGGCTTTGCTTTGATCAATGGTTCTTCAGGAGGCTTCCTCTTGATCTTCTTGTTCTGACGGGACGTCGCAGAATCAGACTCGATGGCTCTTGTCGGCAGTCCTTTGAACATCTCCTGTCGCTCTTTCTACGTCCTACAGCTGCTTTGCTGGCTGACTGCATGGATGAAGAGAACAAATATTGGTGCACGGGTGCAGAAAAGATGCCGACCCGACATGACGAGCAAGCAGGAGGTGGACATGCTGATGGATTTGGTGAAGAGCATCAAGGAGAGACCCTGCGGCAGAGAGTCATTCTCCCAAGTAAGTGGAAGGATCTTTTGAGAGGAAACGGAAATGTTCTGTGAACAGACTCTAGCTTTCATCAGGTTGTTATCAGATCGAACCATTTTTTGATTTGAAAGCCAAAGGAGGTTTCGGTCGGTTTGCGCCCATGACTTGGAGCACTCATTAAAATTCGACGCAACCTCATTTCTCTCTTTCTCTCTGTACCGTGGCACTTTCCTCGTTCCCCCGCATGTGTGGTTGTAAGTAATGAAACGCTTTGACCTCTCTCTGCAGAGTCTCAAGGACGGCACCCTCCTCCTGAGAGACATTGCAGAGTGCAGAATGACAGATGAAGACGCACAGAAAGTGGTAAGTGAATGCGTTTTTTTCGCTCGTACCTGGATGGTCTGCCTTCTTTTTCCTCCTCTGTGTTCTCCGCATCTCTTCTTCTTTTGAGCAAAAAAAGTGTCTTCGCTCAACCAGTGTACGTGCGACGAGATGAGCAGTGGACGAAAAGAGCGTTTTGCGGGCGGGGGGAGGGAGCCGAATAAAAAGGCAACTTGAGATTCAGGTCAAAGTCTGCCTGCCAAAACGGTGAAAGAAGAAAAGCAGTAGGCAGAGGGGCTTGACGTCGAGAAAGTGGACTGGATGGGCGTCTTTCTTTTAGTGTGATAAGAAAGAAAAGAGAGAATGCAAAGAGGAAATGGAAAAGGAGAGTTGCGATGTAATTATCTGTCTATGTGAATGTCTGTATATGTGTTGCTGGTCCTCTGCTCTGACTTGCATATCGCCCTGTCTCGCAGCGCGAACTTGATCAGAATGCTGGGACGGGCCGTACAGCTTGTGACATCTATCTCTCAGGTGAGCGTGTCCAAAGATTCAGAACCTGTGGGGGGGTGGGCTCCTTCCAAATAAGAAAGATGAGAACATCTTCAACAGAGTTCGTCGATTAAGCTGAGAGCAAGCTTTCTGTCTGCCTGAGTGCCTATTTGTCTGTTCATCTTCTTGTTCTTGCTTCGCATCAATTAGTCAATGAGTTGATTTTGCTTTTTTGCCTTTTTATTCTTCCTAGCGGGGATTTCCTTTTCTGTCTGGCGTGATTCCATTCTGAGAGAACGCGCGTGTTGATGGAAATAGATTTTAATCGTAGAAAGCATCGACGACTTACAGGCATGGTCTCACCGTGTCTTGTCTTGTCTTGTCTTGTCTTGTCTCCGCCTGCAGCCGAAAAGAGAATGTACATCGAGTCGGCACCCGACGATGAGACCAGAAACGCGAGGACGAAGGAACATAAGAAAGAATTGGTCGACTGGGTCAGTCCGTTTTGCATCTTTTCGTTCCCGTTTCCTTTTCTCAAACAGATGTGTGTGGGAAGAAGGAAGAGCGCTTTCAAATGCTCGTCATGAGCCCGTATCTATCTGAGGGGAAGTAAGAAAAGAAGAGTGGTTTTCCTGTGGTAGTTTCTTATCTCTTTGCTCGTGTGAGTATGTGTGGGTGCATTTGTCCGTTTGGTCATGTTCTGAGACGTCCAGACAATGATGTACTTTGCTCCCCGGGAGCCTACACCTTTTTGTGTCGGAGGGGGAAAGCCGTCTGTCTCGACTGCTGCTTCCGTGATGTGTCGATCTGCATTGTGGACCAAGGAGGCCTTCATGAGTCAAATGGGTCCGCAGGTGCGTACGCGTGTGCGCGTGTGTAAGTTTGCCTGTTAGTTTGTGGGTGCCTTTTTGACTTTGTACGTGTGCAAGTTTGTGTATGGGGTGTGTGTATGGGGTGTGTAAGTTTGTACGTGTGTGTGTGTGCAGGGTCTCTGTCAGAAAAGCGAAGCTTACCAGGACGAAGTAAGAAGAACCCTGAAGCCTGGATCCACCGTAAGAAAGAAGATGCTCGGAATGGTCGGTCGGTCGATTGCTGCATGAGCACTTGCTGCCTCTAGCCGGCGTCTCCTTGCCTCCTGCCCGCTCCGGTGCGGCCCTTTCATTCTCTGTGAGTGCCCAGACTTCCAGATTCGCCTCTCTCTTTCTGACGTTCATTCAACAAATTGTCAGACGGTTCTATAAGACGTGAGGGGGTGACCATCATCAAATTAAAACCATTCTGTGTGTTGTGCCTGACATGATTTAACCCTTTCTGCGCCCTGCAGCTGGAACGTCTGAAGCCCAATAAGGAGAAAGCACAGGTGCGCACTGAATGTGAAGTGAGATGCTGGATTAGGCTGTTTTATTCATGAGCGTCTTCATTGGAATTTCCTCAACTTGCCGGCTCTCTGCATGTGCGTACAGAGAACTGAATGGCCGAGATAACTGCAGCCTCTGCCATATGACTAGGAATGAAAAAAGGAATGCAAAAAAAAGAAACGCTTTTGAGCCCAACGGAGACGAGCAGATGAAAACAATTCAGCAGAAAAGCCGAAACCATTTAGGCCGGATCTCAATGTCACCTCATGCTGACTTGTTTTTGCGCCTTTGCATTTTCAGTGCCCGGCCCCTTTCTCTGCTTAATTCCCCTGCATGCATGCATGCATGATGGTTATATGCAGATGGACAAGGAGGGGGGGATTGAGAAGGCCGTTGCAAGTGAAGCCAAGCAGGTGGACGCCCTGACAGAGGATGCCGGGGCCTTCTTGGACCTCGACGGTGCCCTCCCTGTGCCCCTTTCTCTGAGCAAATTGAAGAGGTCGAGTGAGAGGGGATCTTCCCCTTCCACTTGGGACGTGAAAATGGGACATGGGAGAGGCGGACTGCATCCCTCTGCCACTCTTGCATCCTCTCCCGAGCTGATCGAAATAGGAGATCTGACTCTTGCAGATGTCAGTCAGGAATCAGGCAAGGAAGGTATGGTGCCGACCGATAGTGAGGCCCGCTTTTAGTAGTACGAGTAAAAGGTGACTAACATTTGTCCGCTTTTTCTTCTTCTTGTTATTATACGTTTTCTGCACATTCCTCTGAAATGCCATTTAGTCCCATTTCCTCCAAATTGGTCGGAGTTCTCCAATAGACAACCGTCTAAGTAAACCAACATGCATTCATTGCTTCACCTGCAGCTGGCAGACGCCACGTCGCGGCTCTACATGCTTCCTCAAAAATTCCATAACTTGAAGGCGCGAGATCTCGTCAGTCCGTACTGCTGTACCTTCATACTTTTGCTTTGTGCTGTTCCCCACAAAGACGAAGCAATTAAGACAGGGTCTTAGAGGACATTTCTGTCGTCTTCCGTTCCGTGTGCGTCTGTCTGCCTCCCTCTCTTTCTTTCTTTCTTTCTTTCTTTCTTTCTCTCTCTCTCTCTCTCTCTCTCTTCCCCCCTCTTTCGCACACCAACACATGGGAGAGTCACTGGTGCCATTCTTCCTTTTTCCCGTCCGAATGGTAAGACTCTTTCCTTCCACGGCCGAGGTCACCACATGCAAGCAATATCGGAGGTCTCGAATACTCAGAGATTCCTGACCGACCCCCTTTTACATGGACCTCGGTGCCCTCTTGAGGCTTGCAATCAATTTCTTTCCTTCTTCCTTCATCCCCTTCTTCTTTCACGTGCCTGCCCGCCTGCCTGCCCGCCTGCATGTCTTCCTTCCTTCCTTTCTTCCTTCAGGCCCGACTTCCCTCTTTCCACACCTTCTCGAAGGACAAATTGGACCTCACAGACGACAGAGGACAGAGCATCTTTGGACCTCCGGTCCTTGACAAATCTCTGGATGGAGAAGGGAAACAGAACAACGCGTCCTCAAAGACATCCTTCACACAGGTAGGAATATGCACCTCGATGTCCTTTCACAAGCATACATCCCGAGTCCTTCTATTTCGCTCTCCATTTCTTCTTCTATATGCCCCCGTAGTCATTCGACCACATGACTTATTTGACGGATGAATTTAGTGCAGGCAGAGGAGGTCGAGGGCAGTTCAGACCCCTCTCTGAGGTTCTCTCTTCTGGAGTCCCTCGATCAAATCGGGTTTGGAGACCCTCTCGGACCTTCTTCATCTTCTTCTAATTCATCCGCTTCTTCTTCTCTGGCAAGGGAAGGGGCGGCAACGGGAATGGTGCAGCTTGTGAAGCGGGTGAGTATGTGGTTTCATAAGAAGACGATGGAAAGCTATGACGGCAAACGTGACGCAGTACACAGTTAGAAACAAATCAGGATGGGGGGTGTTCAGGAAGAATTGACGGCGTGCGCTGCATCCTTTCCATTCCACTCTTGATTGTCGTTTCATGCGCACCCACACATACACACACACACACACACACATCCTTACCTTCTTTCCAGGAAGTCCATTTCCCCTTCTCTGCTGTGAATGATTCCTTCTCTTCCTTGCAGGACTGGGAGTCAAAGGAGATTGACGCACAGACCATGGAGCTCCGAGAAGTCCTCAAACACATCGGGCACCTTCTTTTGGGGATCGTGATGATTGCCGCAGGGATTCTTTGCTTCGCGTTGATGATCCTCTGGCCCTGGTCTTTCCTGATTGCCATCCTGATCGGGCTCATATTCTGTGCAGCAGGGGGTCATGAACTATCGAACGGCTGGGCAGGGTGCATCATAATGTCCCTTGGGAATCCCTGGCTTCCCCTGATGGCCGGTGGAGTGCTCGTTGCTGCAGAGGCATTCTAGCAGCCAGCAACCTCGCATGCAGGGTGAACTGAGACACCTTCACAAAGAAACGACACACCTTCACACAAAAAGAAAAGCCCTCTTCCTAAAGAGCCGGCGGAAGAAATAGTGGTGCACACAAGAAGAAGACCTTCACACACAAATGCAGAGACGGGCAAGGTCGACAAGTGAATCTGCGGGGAAATGTGAGCAAAGAGCATCCAACTTGAAGAAGAGCTCCTTCCTCCGTTCTGCTGCTTCTAGGAGAGTCAGGCGCCTCGTGGTGGTAACAGGAGAAGGTTTGAGAATCAGATATGATTTGTCAAATCCAGCGTCAAAAAGGAATGGGCATAAAAAGCAAGCAAATGAACATGTTGAGAAGAAGTACATCTAGAGTCCTATCAAAAAACGGCTTCAAATCATTGAATCAAATGAATTGTATAGTCAAATTCTTGATGAATGTCCATTATTTTGAAGTGCGAATAAAGATATAGATGGGGTTGTAAATACAGGAAGCATTCTTAGTTTGCAGTGTCAAACCTTAGTATCAAGCTAGCTGTTTAATTCAAGGTTATTTTATTTCAAAGTTCTTTATACTGTTATTTATACATGTTTTCAATAATTTGAATACTAGATCGAATGGATTAAAATAAAATTATTTCAAAGTTGAAATTTGAAATTATGTTTAGGTTTGAAAAATAAAATTATGTATGAGAAAAGTCATGGTTTTCTATGACTCAAACATTTTTAGCTGCATCTAGGACCAGATCCATGATTTTTCATACACTCTATACACTTAATTTTTAAATTTCAAATACCTTAAAAACAAAACTCTTAAAACCGTAATAAAACGTAAATTGCATGTTAAATTATATGTTCAAACTACAGAGAAAACCTAGTGTTCTTAAATTTATATATATTATAAATACCAATTGATTAACGCTTTTGTAACTAACTATACGGCGTGACTTACTTTGATGGATTTTTTAGTGTATTCCCCTATCATATGATAAGTATTCCCTATGTAGATGGCTTGATACATTAAAAAAAAGTAGTTAGCATGCGCAATCAAAACACTTTTAAAGTTATATGTACAGAGTGGTAGCTTGAATGCCTCTATTTCAATGAAGGGCAACTATTTAAATAGATTGTGCGCAAGAAATTGATTGCCGCAGCGAAGTTACACGAGAGCATGGGGACCCACAAGGACTTCCTTTTGAGCTGTTTCGGGAGACGGGATAGTAACCACGACCTCGTCAAGCTGCTCGGCCCGTTCAAGGTTGTCCTTTTCCCTTTCTGACCCCGACTCGTTCTCCGAATCCCCGGGATCCGAAAAAGACCCCGTCAGTCGTCGCATGCGGTCCACCAAAAGAAGCCGAAGACGCTGCTCCTGCCGCAGGAGACGCCGCAGGTTCTGAAGTTCCCGCAGCTTTTTCTCTTTTTGTGCTGCCACTTGCTGTCTTGCCTGCATGCACGTATAGCAGAATGCAGAATGTCTGAATAGGACGGATGCAAACTTCGATTTTAGTAAAGCAGCTGGACCACACACAATCAATCTTTTATACACTTGGCAAGGAGCTATTCGGGTGTGAAGAGTCGAATGCATTGAGGCAGCAGGTCCACACAGAAAAGACAAAAACAGAGGCAAGCAGACCTACTGACCGCTGAGATGGACCGCCTCATTTTATGCTGCTCCTCGGGACAGAGTTCGGATTCTTCATCAAAAGCGCGGCTGGAAAGCAGAGCGCTGATCAGGCTCTCTTCTGCAGCCTCCCGAGCGACCTCGTCACACGCCCTTTCCAAAGTCGACGCGCTGAAACAACCGTCAGCAGCCAGGTCGTCTAATGTGGAGGCTTTCTTCACTTGTGCACTGGAAACATCGGCAGGTTTCTGTGGTGGCTCTAGTGCCAACTTCTCGGGGGGGCCGGGAGACGAAGGAGGAGACGAAGGCATGGGGCTGGGAGGGGAATTGAGATCTTTCTTTGAGTTGGAATCACTCAAACAGCCACGGCTCGTTCTTTGCCTTGCACTCAGAGGGGGGGACGGGGAAGGATCTGCCTGGTGGTTTTCATTCCATTTGACCGCTTTTGTGAGCATTGCTGCTGCGGCGGCTTCTCGGACGAGAGCAAGCCCTGCTCCCTCTCCCTCAGTCAGGTCGAAAGCTTGCAGCGCTCTGCGGACAGCCCGGCCATCCCTCTCGGTCTCCGTGATCTGTACAGTGACGACGGACGAATAAACACTCCCTCGACCGCGGGGAGGGGAGAAAATGGAGTCTATTGAGTGTCTCCCACCATGCAGGGGGGCGATGGGTAAGTACGTCAACTGGACGAGCGTTCGACCCAACAGAGGTTGTATGGCTTCTGTATCATCCTTCCCGTCAGGCACACCTTGTCGCTTTTGTTCGTTTTGTCGATGGAGCAGACGGAAGATGACCGCCCAGAGGGGAAAAGCCTTCAAATCTTCGGGGGGTAAAAGCGCTGCAAGTGAGGGAACTGAGCTCCGTCTTGCGGTGAAAGGTGGCGATATGCTTTCTCTTCCATCTGCGAGTGCCTTGGCGAGCATCGATCTTCTCCTGACATCAATCTTGGGGGAGAGGTCAATGTCACCTACACGCACAGAGACACCGAGGGAGGATTGTTAGGTGTGCTATTGTGGGGGGCGTCAGCATGATCGATCACTTCCTTTGCAATCGATCGTTGAGAGAACATGCACAGCACAGCGGCAAAAGCTTCCACAGACAAAAAACAGAAGAGAGACCCACAGTGCGTATGCATATTCAATCTACATCAGGTATGTACAGAAATACATCAAAACAGCCGAGACGCATCCTCCTTTCGCCCTCCCTTCCTGCCTGCCTGCCTGCCTGTCTGTCTTACTCACTTGATGCCAGTGGCGACTTGTCACGGTCTCCACTGTAGTTCTGCAAAGAACACACGGGAGGCAGGTGTCAAGGGACACGCAAAAAAAAAGGACCGTGCAAAAGACGGTGACACAAGACAGATGACACAGGCAAACGATCATGCCGGCCTCCACACTCGCAAACACCCACGCAAGCACAGATAGGGATCCCACCACATACACAGGCAATGAGCGATGAGGGAAAGGACATCTATGGAGGGGCTGTCTGAACAGAGAGAAGACTGCAGAGTAGCAGAGAGAGACGAAGGCAAGCGTGCTTATGGACATACAGACAAACACACCGCGATACACACAGACATGTTCACACAGCAGCACTGAATGGGGCCCCGAAAATAATTGCAGAGAGCTCCACTCAAGCTGCATGCTTTGAATGTGCGCCTCTACTGTGTAGGCTTGCTTGCGTGACAGCCGGACATGCACTGCAAGACCCTCCACGTACCGCAGCGTTGTAGGTGTCTCCAAATTTGATCGTCACCATACCGACAGGCACGGACACAATCTGCAAGCACAGATGGATTCGCGAATTTATCAAAAAGGGCGCGCAAAGAGAGAGAGCACAGAAAGAAAAGTCAGGAGAGACGGAGGAAGAAAGAAAGAAGCTCCATTGAATGCAGAGGGAGGGGCCTCCACGAGATGGATGGAGCACGTCCTCCCTCCACGGCAGGAGTGCACAATTCGTCTGGATGGCGTGTGTGTGTGTGTGTGTGTGTGTGTGTGTGTGCATGTGTGTGTGTGTGTGTGCATGTGTGTGTGTGTGTGTG
>JAHBMJ010000034.1:0-57500 GCA_018398765.1 Chromera velia | reverse complement strand
TCAAGAGGTTGTGCTTGAAGGCGCTCAACGTGCGTGCGTGTTCCTGAAAGAAGACGCGCAGTAAGGGCACATCTACCAGGACATTCGGCAAGAGAGACTGCATGGCTTCACAATCACGAAGACAGGCTGAGTGGTTCGGACAGAATTCGTATGCAACAACCGTTCACTCCTTTCTGCTACTTTTCTTCAAGAAGCAGTGAGAACAAGAATGCAGCTTCGTCGGTTCTCTCTCTCTCATCTCATCTCTCCCTGGATGTGGATAATTGGCTCCTTGCAGGCGACACTTGTTGGAAATTTCGAGTTCAACCTTCTGGTCTTTCCTTCAGGCACTGACCATCAAAGAGCATAAGATGCAATGTCTGTCTTCCTTGAGGTATTACCTCAGAACCTCACGGTGAAGAAATGGGACGTTGATGTATCATATCGGATCATCGTTCAGAACCATAAATACGAAGGGTCGGTTGCTGGCTGGTTGGATCTCTGTCTCTGCGGATGGACGAGAGGGGGGGAAAGATCGCTGCGCGCACTTTCCATCAGATGAATCCTTCTCTCTTTCTCATCTTTGTCCTTTCTGTATGTGTGTCTGCACTTCCTTTCTTTTTTCACAGCACGTACTGGAGATTGCCACAATTAAGCCTGGTCATATTCATTCCTGCAGCTTTAGGTATTTGCCTGCAATTGAAAAATTAAGACTGCGTAGCGTTCATCGTGGCGAATTTTTGCTTCAGAACGTATTGCAACGCAGATTTTTCTGTACATGTTTCATCGAATGCAGTTATACAGTAAAAAAGGGCGACAACTTTATTTTCAACGAAACCAACCTCGACCGAGGATGGCCTGACATGATAACTCTCGACGAGGTCAGCTGTCACACGCAAGAGTCATCGGGAACCTTCAAGAGTCATTCCTGGCGGGTTCCGTGAGAGCTAGAGGGGAGGAAACAGTCATCCATTCTTTCTGTCAAATACTTTCAGTAGGAAGTGGGCGACCTGGAAAGCGTCGAACGCAAACCCTGTCGTCTCTTTTTCTTTTCGCTTTGAGTATCACACTTTCTTACCCCCACTCGGGCTTACCTTGTCTGCTTGACTGACGCACCGAGTCTGCAGTTGACGCGCGCACAGGGCTTTCTGGGGCCGTCGAATGAGCTGACCTTGCGAGCGGAGGTGCAAGTCATTTCAGAAGAGTTTCCTCCTGAGAACGTAGAGACACCGGAAGACGGAAGCGAGCTGAAGATCCGGAAGAAGAACAAAAAAACGGATAAGAAGATTCCCCCCAAATTTGAATCAGCCCATGAGGTGAGGTGGGGAGGGAGGTATGATATGATACGTTCTGGAAGTCAGTCAGAAGACGTACGGTTTGAAGGCCGTCTGGCTCGCTGACATGTCAGTCAGTCAGTTAGTCAGTCAGTCAGTCAGTCAGTCAGTTCGTTCTTAAAGCAAGAAGAAAGAGACATAGAGAAGGAAAAAAATGAAACAAAAAAGGAGCTAGACAGTGGGGATTGAGAAGAGGGAAACAAAAGACGTCCGCAAAAAGGTATCTCTCTGTCTATCAGCCTGAATGTTTCTTTGTCTCTCCGCCTCCCTGCCTGCTTGTCTGCTTCTTCACGCCTCTACAATTGCATCCACATACGCAGATTGAGTTCGTCCTGGAGGATTTCCCTTACAACTTTGCATCCATGCCAATGGGCCACTACGTCAAGAGTCCAGTCAGTTCCCGGAGGCAACGCTTTGCATTGAGTGTTTGTGTGCGTGCGTCAGGGAGCTTGTGATGGGAGCATAGGAGATACGCGCAAGGGAGTGACTAGATAAGTGACTATGCGACTCAACGAAGAAAGTCTGAGAAAGAAATAAAAATGGAGGGCCCAAATTCCACCACAGGCCGCTAGACCAAGTGAGGTAGTGGAGGCACTTTTGGAGGGAACAAATCGATGTAGCAGTAACGAAGTCGCCTTGCAGAACGCTCTGTTTAGTTGCCTTTTCTTCCTTCCCTTTCCAATCAAGGAAGGAGTCTGTTTGAGAAAAGCCCACAGTCAAAGAGCCGGCAGCGTAAGGGCAGGAGAGACTAAGTCTGAAATTCCAAACCAAGCACCAAGGAAGTACAAGAAAGTGACCCCCTCTCGTGATTGATTCACACTCGGATTCCATTAATTTTCCATTCATGTATCTATCTGCGTTCCCTATTTATTGTCAGACAAAGCGTGTGGGAGGAAACGTCGACTTCAGCTTGCTCATCTACCCATCGGGGGAAGTGAAAGAGGACGCAGGCGCAATGACCGTCTTCCTAGAAGCAAAAGTTCCCAAAAGATGGGTCCGCTGGGAAGTCGAGACCGAATATCAGATTGAACTTGTAAACTTCAACGACGAAGGGTGAGTGCCGTGTTGTAAGTGGGTGAGTGAGAGACGCGAGAGCAAAGGGAGTGGGAGTGTTTTTGTATTGTTTTGGTTCGCTCCTCTTTTTATCGCGTCAAGACAAATGCTTCGATCGTCAATCAATTCCAGCTGAATCGACTCAACAAGTCCAGATTGAGGGGCAGGGTAAAGGTCTGCACAGGCAATTAGGAGATACTTTTTGGTATATTGGAGAATTCCCACTCAGCCCGATGAAGGTTTCTGATCCCACTTGCATACATGGAAGATTTTCTTTGGTCTGAGGCTGATGGTGCGAATGTGTTGTTTTGCAGGTTGTCGGTAGAGAGATGGGACAGATTCACTTTTCGGAAAAAGCGCGATACTTTCGGATGGGGCGAATTTATCCGGAAGGGTAACGTCAGTCGGTAGTAGGGAGAGTCGAAAGTAATGCCGGCATTGAATCACGTCCATGCACAGTGAATAGCCGTTACGGCAGGGGGGTGCAATCCTGTCAATGGCCTGGGTTCCCTTTCTTCCATTTGTGCAAAGTCGGGAAGTGATCCAGAAGGTCTTTCTGATGGCCTTCTTCCAAGGTTTTTTTTTTTTTTAATTGCTGGACGTCGGACTTACTTCCTGCATTGCGTGGTTGCATGTGTGCAGCTGACGCGCGAGAAGGGCTTTTTGGGACCGTCCGACGAAGCAATTGTGCGTGCACGAGTGAACGTTTTGTCAGAAGTTGTGAAGAAACGTCGATGGTACTGGACAGATGTGCTTTTCTGCCTCCTCATTTGTTTTCTGGGTTGTTGGTTTCTGTGGCATGTGTCTTGTGTGCTCCTTCGACGGTGGAGGAGGGCAGAGGCAGCAGCAGCTGCGGGGAGGAGAGCAATACAGGAGGTGGCTCAGACACGGAGCCAGCTGAGCAGAGAGCGGCAAAAGGCAAAAAAACGAGAAGCAGCCCAACAGGCACAGTCACAGTCAGTTCCTTCAACAACAGGATCACCCCTTTTGGACTCCGGAAGCACCGAGGAGGAGGACGAAAAGAAGGAAGAAGAGGAAGAGAGGAGACCGACTTGTACGACGATCTCGGAAGATTCTTCTGCCCGGAGTCGCTTCTCAATTTTCTGCTGGGTTTCTCGGTTGAAGTCTTTTAAAATTTTTGTTTATGCGGCGAAAAAGGAAGACAGAGAGAGTGGGAGTCTCTCCGAAGAGGGCACAAATGCGAGTTCATCTGTGAGAGAAATGGAAGGCAGTAGTGCGAGTGAAGAGGAAGAAGAGGAAGAGGAGGAACAGGAGGAAGAGGAGGAAGAGGAGGAAGAGGAGGAAGAGGAGGAAGAGGAGGAAGAGGAGGAAGAGGAAGAGGAAGAGGAAGAGGAAGAGGAAGAGGAGGAGGAGGAGGAGGAGGAAGAGGAAGAAGAAGAGGAAGAGGAAGAGGGAGAGCAAGAGCAAGAGGAAGAGGAAGAGGAAGAAGAAGAGAGTTGTGCTTCTTGCGGTGTTCCAGATCAGCAACTTGATAGAACTTTAAAGAGATGTATGAGGTGTCTGGCGGTAAAATACTGCTTAAAAGAGTGTCAAACAAAACATTGGAGGGCGCACAGACCATATTGTCATCCAATTGTGGAAGAAGAACACAACTAAACACAACTAACCCGTTTACATTTGAAAAGCTTGGATAAAAAAAAGAAAACCGACATTCTTAACAATTTCTTGTGTGTGCATGGTGAAATGAGACGTATAAGTCTATTTAGTATATAGGCTGCAGTCTAGGTATAAATTGAGGTTGTAAGTCAAGACATTCCCTTGAATTTTTAATTTTGTCCCTCACATCGCCTTATAGTAATAATATTCAAAATAATCTTTTAATTAATTGTAAATATATATATTCACAAGTAACACTCTAGGCAAAACTCTATTAAAGTGAAATTTTGGTATATAAAAGTTTCATCGCTGAGGCTGTAGCTGTAGTTGAATAACAAAATATGCTATTATGATGAACGTCATTGTAATTTTTATGTTTTAATAGTATCTAGGATAGTGATGATGATGATGATGATGTTGATGATGTATGGGGTTAAAGCCGGTAAGTCGTATAGACTCTGGCCAATATCAATTATTTAACGTACGTTTGACTAGGCGTTGCTCCTAGTATTTATAACAGACTAGGTACTAATCACTAGACTAGCCTGCCAGTGAGTAGGTATCAGATGATGTTTAAATGATGTGCTAGATGATGTGTTTCAAAAGTTTGAAAATTTAAATCTATCTAGAAATCTATTTCGTACAAGACATGCTAGGAACGGATCTCAAATGCATCCCAATTAAATCACTATCACTATCAGCCCAAATTTATTTTTTGAATCAATTTGAATGCAGGGCTAGAGGCAGGGCCTACGCTGTATAGCAGTTACGTTCATCAATCAAGATTTTAAAGCTGGCTTCCCATGCACGGCTTTACGCATGAATTAAATCATGCTTAAAATACTATAGACGGACGACAAATCAAAGGAGTCCTTTCTTTCAACTTTCAAGAGACTTCTGACACATCTATGCATCGGACCCCTTCTGCTGACTCACAAGTCCAAATCGAGAAACCGCTCTGCTCCCCTCTGTCGTCAGAGGCACTATCCATTTCTCTAGCAACACCAAAAAACGCTGCGCGATCGTACGGTGACTGGCACCTGCGCTTGACTGCGTCTCTTCCCCTCCTCCCTTCCCACAAAGCTGTACAAGAAGTTTCGAACTCAGCACAGGGTCCAAGCATACACTCATCTTCCCGTCCTTCTTCTCAGACGCCCGCATCCCCAACTTTTCTACTTTCTCCAAAACATCAACTACCTCAAACAAAGCATCCCCACCCGCTTCCAAAGCAGAAGCCATCAACCCATCCACCACAAAATCGAAAGGCTGGAATTTTCGTCGAGACATTTCATTCAAGAACGACACAGCACGACGCCATTGACTTCCCCCCGGAGCTCTGGCGACTGCGTATGTCACAAAGGAAAAGGAGACGGGAGACACACGAATACCAGAAGATTCCATCTCGTTAAACAAAGCCATTGCCCTCTCCCAGGGGACAACCCCGAACTCATTTAACCCTTTCGACATTGCCTCCAAAACCCTGTCGTAAATATACGTGCTCGTCTGCCTCTGTATCGGGTCAACAGCCATCTCTGCAGCTCGATAGGATTCAAGAAGCTGCAGTGCACCCCTCCAGGAGGAGCTATTGGCATCGGATTTCCTTATAAATGCCGCGGTGGCAAATTTGAACGTTTCGGCCGTCATCTGTACCCTCCCCTCCTCTCTCATCTCCTCAAACAACGACCACGCTTCATCGGGGCGTTTGGCCTTCAAGAACATTTTGATCATGCCATTGTAGGTCAAAGTAGACGGGTGCATCCCATCGTGCTTGATCATTCGCATGATGGTTACAGCAGCATCGGCGTCACTCGATTGAACTTGACCATCCGAAAGGGCCCAAATGGCAGTGTTGTACACTTTCAAACTCGGTTGCACCCCCGTCTCCTTCATCTCTTTCAACAATTTCAACACGCCGGTCCCAACCTGTGTAGACATCAAATTGATGTATGAGTTCATGTCAGGGGTGATACCATCCTTCTTCATCTCTTCAAAGAAAGACAACACTTGCGCTGCATCCGTCTCGTTTCCTGACTGTGCAGCGAGTTTCATCATCAGGCTGTACGTCACACAGTTCGGTTTCTGGATCTCGGAGCCGTTTTTCATGAGCTCGTAGACTTCCGTCGCGACGTCGAAACGACTGGGAACCCCCCGAGATCCTTTCATACAGACTAGCAGAGAGTTCAAAGTAATGGTGCCCCAGGTCTCTATGACGGTGGCGTTCTTCTTCGCCTGCTCGTATATCTGATACGCCTTATCCTGCCTCCCTTTTACCTGCTTATCTGCAGCGTAAAGCACATTGAACAGAACGGAAAACGTCCGGGAAGAAGGAGGAATTCCCCGACTCTGCATGTCGGACAGCAGAAGCTGGGCGTGCTGCCATCCCGACCTGTCACGTGACCGAAGTCCCGCAACAACCGAAGGGATCAGACAGTTGTACGTGACCACATTCGGCTCGATCTTGTTCGCAATCATGTCTCTGAAAACAAACATCGCTTCCTGATGCCGAGACGGACCCTCCGCCTTGGATAGCGAGTTAATCACACTCGTATACCAAGTGCGTCGTGGAACGATGTTTGCTGACCTCATCTCCTTCCAAAGACCAAACAGGACACTCGACATACCCGGGCGACTGGACATCTCTGCTGCTCTTTTCACAGCATAATAATGGCTTTCTTTGATCTGCACACCGATTTTTCTCATCTCCTTGAATATTCGAAACACATCCTGTAACCGCCCCCCCTCTACAAAACTCCTCAACAGCATATTAAAAGCTGCCGCATTTGGAGGGACCCCATCCTCTATCATCTGTCGGTACGCTCCCTCCGCTTTCTCACAATCACCAACTGTACGGTACATACGAATCATGATAGTGTACGCAGCCCCCCCCCCTGGCCCCCGGATCATGGACATATTTCGCATCTCCTCAAAAACCGCCTCTGCTTCTGACACTCGTCCACCGCCCTTTGCATTCTTCAACGCCTTTAGTAAGGCAACGCAGGTGCTTACCCCAAGTCTAAGCCCCTCACCCCGCGCCTCTCTCCAGACCTCCAACCCCTCCTTCCATAGAGGATCTGCCGGATCGTTGATACACGATCGAATCGCGCCGTCTGCAACAGACTCAGCGGGACGCAGACCGACTTCCGCGGCAGCATCACAGCAAAGGACCCTCCAGAGGGTCAATGCAAGCTGCGCACCCTTCCTTCCAGGCGCCAGCATAGCGATAGCGTCAATATCGGATCTCATCTGCACTTTCGCCTTGCGCCACTTTGCCCTGCTCCCCACAAACCCCCCTTTTCCCTCCTCCCAAATGTAATGCGCAGCTGCCGTGAGATTGCCCGACGCCGCGGCAGTCTCCAGCACTGACACGAGAGACGAGACACTGGCAGAAGGAAAACTATCTAGTTGCTGTGCCTCTTTGGGAAGTTCCAGTTTTAGTTTCTCCATCCCCTTCAATTCCCTGCGCTTGGGATATTTCGCACGGGGGGAGGGGATGGGCTTTTTCCGTTGCTCTGGTGGTATGCCACGGGGGGGGGAATCTGGTGTGATCTGTCTGAGGCTCTTAAAGTAGTTTCCTGTTCTGTTGCTCGCCCGCGTGCTCACCTGCCCCGCTAGATCCCGTCTCTGATACTCGCTTCCCCCCCCCCTCAAAGACTCCGGCCTTCCCCGTTCCGTGGACCGGGGCATAGAAACGTTATATATCTGTGAGAGTTCTTCAGCTGTCTTCACAGTGGGGCGGCCGTCCGTTTTAGGGGGGCCCTGGCCCTTCGTCCATGCATTTCGCTTTCGACTCCTCGGCGCGTTGCCCCTCTGCTCCGTCCGCCTGCGGATAGAACGAGTGACGAAAATGAGAAACAAACGGAAAGTGGGGTATAATATCTTGAGCCTCTCTGGGCAGATTTCAAGTACGCAGCCCGAGCTACTAACCTTTCGCATTCATGCGCGAGGAGTCCAAGTGCAGCGGGCCGGTCGAGCAAGAGATGAAGACTGGAGGGGTCCCTCGACCTTCTCGATTTGGTTCCGAAAGGGTACGTGAAAAAGGAAAAAGCGGAGGACAAGAAAGGGAACCAGAAAAGAAGCAATGCTGAACGAAGAGAGCACCTCCGTTCTGCGGAGGATCGCATCCTTCTGGCCCAACGGACTCACAACCCCGAGTCGACTACAGGTCGCACAAAGGGACAGAAGAATATAGAGACGGGAGGAGACGAGATGAACAACACTTGGAAAACACATAAGTCAATCGTCTACAGCTTCACTATACGCAACACAAAGGTCTAATCGCCATATCCTCCTGCTTCTGAATCAACCAGTTGACCTGCACGATCCTGCACAGCATTCCGCAATATTCCCCATCTTCCATCATCTTCTAATTGAACCAGGGTCGGTCCCACTCTCAACCACACACAGTTTGGCGCATCCATGAAGCCCCCGGCAATATATATACCAGCTGCCAGGTGGGGCTCTTACAGAAAGATGGGACCACAAATGAGCGCGATTCCGACGGTCGCACGGAGTTTGCAATATTCCCGCTTGACCCGCGGCCGCATGCGCCTTTCTAGCTGACACAGCGCGTCCTTCCGCAAGACGGGATTTGACGAGACGGCTGGGAAGATCTGGGAAGATGAACGCGCAACTTTCACCCTCTTCCTGCACTTCACCATCTGACGTGACCATCACAATTTCGCGCTTCTCGGAACTGAAGAAGTCAGGAGCAGGTCCACGTGTGTAGGTGCACAGACTTGTCGTTTGAGAGCTTCAGCATTTGCGACTTCACATCTTCAGATCCTTCGAACTGCCTTCTGAGAGAGATCAAGACGATGGTGTTGACCCTGACGGGTGACATCTGTGGAGGCGACGTCCTCTGGGAGGATGGGTACTTCTCCCCGTGCCTCACAATGGTTGTTCTTGTGTGCTGCGTCCAGCTGCTGGTCCTCTTTGGATTCTTCTACACCGTCACACACCTTGCAAAGATTCGAACTATCAGACGTCTGACCTATACGTGGGTCGACTGGAGCCGTCAGCTTTGCCTTTTCGTGTGGCTTCTCTTGAGTGGGCTGTGCCCCCTCATTGGTGCCTCCATGGAAGAGGAGGTAGAACTTGACTACTCACATCTCTTCATCTTCGCCAACATCGCCTTCTCCGCTTTCCTCTACATGATCATTTGTCACTTAGAGGTCAGTCATGCAGTCTCTCAGTCTGCATCGCGCGTGTGTGGGTGTCCAAACTTGTTTGCCTGTCGTCCCTTATGCACAGACGTCTCGAACTACAGACAAGCATGAGTGAGTCACAGTCGCGCAGCTCAGCCATCCGTGCGTCTCCTCTGTCTGCGTGCACAGCCTCTCTCTGCAGTTCTAGGGAGGTGACCGAAGAGAAAGGCGGTTTTTGGAATCATCTTGCTACACTTGTCCTCGTTCTGCTTTAGATCTAGCACTCCACCGTGTTTATCTGATACATGCAGGCAAAGAAGGGAGCCCGGGAGTCTCCCTTGGTCATCGCTTCGTTCATCGTCTGGCTGGCTATTACCGTGCTGGCAGTGGCCCCCTTCTTTCGCCTGTGGGCAGTTGGGAACGACGAGGCGGGCGTGGGTCCTCAGATTCTGGCTCTGCGGACCCAGAGCTTCTGTCTTCTCCTGTCGACTCTCATGGGCGCAGTGTGCACAGTCATGTACACCATGGTGAACGCCACCAGAGAGACGCCCTCTAGCCGTCTCGTTGCTCCGCTCTTGGGCTCTTTCCCTACAGCAGCAGACACAGCACTCGACACAGAGGCAGAGAGAGGAGAGGACACGGAAGCATCTAGACAGACAGAGGCCCCGAGACTGGCCGAGCTAGATGCAGGGATCCTGTCCATGTTGACGTTCACGTGGATGAGTGCCTTGATGGCTCTGGGAAAGAAACGCCCTCTACAGAAGAACGATCTGCCGGAGGTGCATCCGAAGGACGCCAGCATTACTGTGTACACAAGATTCCATAGGTGTGTCCGGTGGGGCGGGTTCATGAATGCTCTCCATGAGTCTGCACAACATTCTCTTGCTCTAGTCCCTTTTTGCTTTGTTTGTGTGGACCTTAAATTTTCCACACAAAGAAGAGGGGGGGAGGAGCTCTTCCAGGACAGGTCTAGGGTGGTGAGAACGAATTCTCTAACTTGAGCGTGTCCCTCCTTTCATGCTTCTTTCTGTCAACGTTGATCCATCCATCTGCAGATGCTGGGCGGAAGAGGAAGCAAAACCCAAGCCCAGTCTCCTCCGTGCGCTCTGGAAATGCTTCGCCGGAGAGTTCTTCAGCTCAGGGGCTTGTCAGGCTGTGTACGTGGCTGCGACTTTCCTGGGTCCAGTTTTGCTCAACAAGATCATCTCCTTCCTCCAGTCAGTTTTTTCGAATTCTTCACACAAAGGATGAAGGAGGGGTACTTGTCATAATTTGTTCATCATGCGTTACGTTGCGTTTCCTTCCGCTATTGAAGTGGAAGAGAGTGGCGTCCAGCTTGTCATCGACCTTTGTTTCTCTGGCACAGCGCCTCTTTTACGTTCCTGCAGGAAGTTGTCTCCTGCTGCGGGGATTTCTGCGTTTGTGTGGACATTTTGTGTGCGTACGGGCGAGTGCAGAATTGTGTCTCTGTACGTCCATGCATACGTGATTGATTGATTGCAAAAATAAATATTTGCCTGATTGCAGGGACGACGGGACCCACTCCCAGGGGTACCTCTGGGTTGTCGCTCTGCTCTCTGCCTCCGTTGTGCAGAGCTTCGCCATGCATCAGTACTTCCACAGGTCGGCTGAGTAGTCGGTTCGATGATTGATGCGATCTTCTTCTTCTCCTTCTTCTTCTTCTTCTTGTGACTTTTTTCCCTGTCCGCACTGGATTATTCCTGGGGATTAACAAGTCTGAAGGGGAACTGGGTGTAGTGGAATGAGCAGGATCCGAGCGGGATGAAGGAGTGGCTGTTTGATCTCTCTCTCTCTCTCTCTCTCTCTCGCGTGCGCGCGCGCGCGCGCGCGCGCGTGTGTGTGTGTGTATTGCTGTCTTATGTCTCAAGTTCCTTTTTGTTTTTGCGTGTTGTTGCAGGTCCATCCGTCTGGGTATGCACCTGAAGTCCGCAGTGATCACCGAAGTGTACAGGAAGTCTCTTCGTATCGCTCCCGGACAGGCAGGAAAAGGGGCAGGAGGGAAGGGGACTGAGGAAGGCAAGGGCAAGGGCAAAGACAAGAAGAAGGAAGGGGAAGCGGCAGGAGCTGTTGAGGCCTCCTCTTCTGCTTCCGCGTCTTCCTCAAGCTCCTCTTCCTCCACCGCAGGGGAAGCAAACGAGGCGGAACAGGGACAGGCAGCGCAACCAGAGGAGAAGAAGGAAGAAGAGAAGTCTGCAAAATCGACTGGTAAGTCAGTCATTCGAGCTCTTTGATTTTTTTGCCGCTTTTGCTTCTTTGAAGTTATGTTTCCATTTGTCGCCCTACATGCTGCTCTGAAGTGAACGGCTGCTTCCCCCCTTCTCTTGTCAGCCCCTGACATGGTCCAACATTCACAAACACGGCGCATGGGAAGTCGCATCTCAGGGAAGAGAATGGGAATGATCGACTGAATGAACCGTTTCCAAACCTGTGCGTCCATGTGCTTGGCTGTCTGCAGGAGAGATTGTGAATCTGATGGCAGTCGATGCGCAGAGACTTCAGGTCGGTCTCTCTCAGTCTCTCTTCGCGTGCTGCTCATTTCTGTATCTTCCATGGTGGGCATGGTTGTCCGAATTCTTCTCTTCCTTCCGTCCATCCCCATTCCTTTCTCTCTTAGCTGCTTTGTTCGCCCCTTTCTGACCTCTTTTTGCCCTTTCCCTCCACGGGTAGTCAATCGAGCCTTGGATCTTCAACGAACCCCCCTTCAAGGCATGTGTGTCTGTTTGAAACCCTTTGTTCCCCTTTGAACATTTCCGCCTTCCTTCGTCCCTCTATCTTTTCAGGACTTGATGATGTACTTCCACTCTCTCTGGAGTGCTCCTGTGCAAGTGATCGTCGCACTCGTGCTTCTCTGGCAACAGGTCTGTCGGTTGAATGCTTTGCTAGATTTTTGCCTGTTCTTTTTTCTGCAATTCGTCATAAGGCTGTCTCTACCTGTCTTCGTCTGTCAATTTTGGGTAGGACACTGTTTTCGTTTTTGATGGAGGGAATGCGAACGGGAATTGGATTAGTGTTTGTCTCCCTCTTCCCCCTTTTTCATTTCTTTTTTTCTTTCATCTTTTTTCGATTTCTGCCCTGTATGTCGAAATGGGTGGATGATGCACGAGTGTGTTGCATGATACGGTCTGCAGGTTGGTATCGCTGTGCTTGCGGGTCTGGCGGTCATCATTCTGAATCTGCCGATGACCGGCATGGTGTCCATCTTCATGAGGAACATCCAGAAGAAGCTGATGAAGGTCAAGGACGAGAGAATCAAGGTGGGTGGGTGCGTTCGTGGGGGGGGGAGTGGGTGGGTTGGTCAACTTCTCTTGCGCTCTTTCTGAGACAGTTGGAAAATACCCACTTTGCGATCGGAGCTGTACATCTGTGGTGCTGGACGTATGTCTCTGATTCCTTTCAAAAAAGTGGGCACACAGTTTTTCTCTCCGTTGACGACCCAACAGAAGAGAAGGAAGAAGGGAGAAGACAATACAGGCTTTGAAGGAAATGCTGTTTGTTGGGGACATGTTGTCTCCGTTTGACACTAACAAACAAATTTCACTCTCTGTATTTCCTGCTATATCCTCGGCTTGACTTCTTCTCTCTCTTTTGTTCTCTCTCTCAGATCACCAACGAGACGCTGTCCTCAATGAAGGTGATCAAACTGTACGCATGGGAGCAGTCGTTTGGGGAGAAGATTCAGAAGATCAGGGAGGAGGAGCTCTCGTTGCTCTGGAAGTACAAAATGACATTTGTTTGGACAATCGTCCTCTTCTTTGCTGCTCCCATCTTCGTCTCTGTAGCAAGCTTCGGGACATACGTCGGTCAGTACTTTGGGGGGTTGGTGGAGGGTTCTTCCAGATGGCCGGCACTCTTGGCGTTCTGGAGGCGGTTTCTCTTTTGCAGCATAAGTCCTTCAGTGACTCTGCGTCTTTCTCTTCTTTGTCATCTTTTTGTTTCGTCGAGCACATCTCAGGTTCGCAACGTCCTTGGAGAGAAGGCTGTCTGTCTCTCTTTTCGCAGCTTTTCTTCCTGTTGTCTGCGAGGGCCTAATGCCTTGCTTGTCTCTGTCGTTCCAGGGAAGAGTTGTGGTTGTTTGTGTATTCTAATTTTGTGTGAGTTGTACAGCGTGAGTGTGCACGGACCTCTTTCTGTCTGTGAATTTGTGTGTGTGCAGCGATGGGAAATGAATTGGACGCTGCGACTGCCTTCACTGCTCTGGCCCTCTTCAACGCCCTCCGCTTCCCTCTCCTGATCCTTCCGTATGCAATCAACGGAGCTACAGAGGGGCGTGTGTCTGTGAAGAGACTGCAGGACTTCTTTGAGTCCCCAGAAGTGGAGGCCCTCCCTGCAGTGCCCGAAAGTGGAAGACCCGCTCTGGCCCCCGGCACATCGGCGGTGGAAGTTCAGGTGGGTGCATGGACGCGGGCTCTTCAGGCGCGTCTGCATTGCTGTCCCTCCTGCAGTATTCCCTTCGGGAAGAAAAAAGAATTGCAAGAGATCGTTGTATTTAGGGAAAAGGAGAGTGATGTTTTTTTCTTTCTTTGTCTGTTTGTTTGTTTTCCGCAGTTGAGTGAAGAGGCGCAGAGTTTCTCGTTGGCTTCTTCATTTCTTCCTGTCTGGTCTGTCTTTCATTCCGTGCCGTTCCTGGACCTCCTCTGTTCCCGGCTACATGGTGTGTCTCTCTGTATGCCTGTTGATCGATCGAGTATGCCTGCAGAACGCCAAGTTGGTGTGGCCGAACGGGAACGCCCTCCTGAATGACGTCTCCTTCAAGTGCAAACCTGGAGAGCTGACCTGTGTTGTGGGTCCGACAGGTTGTGGGAAGACGGGGCTGGTCCTCTCTCTGATCAACGACGTCTCGCCTGCAGAGGGGACTGTGGAAAGGTCAGCATCAGACAGACAGACAGACAGAGTGCCTTTCTGCAATTGACAGTTCTGCCCAGGTGCCTTTCTCTGTGTGCCTGGTGGGATGATTGGTTTTTTTTCTCATTGTGTGTGTGTGTGTGTGTGTGTGTGTGTGTGCTGGCACCTCTTGTGAGTCTGTGAACTTCCTTGACGAGAATCAAACATTCAGTGTACGCACATGAAGCAATTCATTGCAATTCATGAAAGTTTTTGAATGCTTGCAGATGGGGTCGCATTGCATACACTGCCCAGAGTCCCTGGATCCAGAACGCGTCTGTGCGGAACAACATCCTGTTCGGAAAACCATACGATGCTCAGTTCTATGCGTCAGTCGGGCATTGGACCTAGCAATCTTTTTCGCTTTGAATTTTTTCTGCGAGTCTAGGGCGCGATTGTTGTTCTCGTGGCCCCTCGAGTGTCTTCTCTCCTTTTCTTTTTGTCTCATGTTTATCTCTTGAACTCGTGAGTGGACTGAGAGGAGCACCAAGGGCGGAGGGGTGGGAGAGATCAAAAGTACGCTGCAGTCCGATAATGGTTGCCTTGCCCTTTCTCTGCCTCACTGCCGTATCTGTGCAGCCACGTTTTGGATGTCTGTGCGCTCACAACCGACCTCGCAATTCTGCCTGCCGGGGACGCCACGGAGATCGGAGAGAAGGGAGTCAACCTCTCTGGAGGCCAGAAGGCCCGAGTGGCTCTTGCAAGGGCCGTGTATGCGCGTGCAGACATTTACATTCTGGACGACATCCTGGCGGCAGTGGACTCAAACGTGGCCCATCACATCTTCACGAAGTGCATCCGTGAGGAGTTGAAGGAGAAGTGCGTGATTCTGGTCACACATAAACTCTCCCTGGCGTCCCAGGCGGAGCAGATCGTATTCCTCAGAGATCAGACCGTCAGTTTGTTCTGCTCTATGTACATCAGGCTTAATTGAGAGGTATATGTGTGGACGCACAGTGGGGACACAGTTGTGCGCACGCGGCGCACGGCTGTCCTTTGTCTCAAGCAACCGTCCCTTGGAAAGAAGAGAAGACCGTTTCCTTAAGCATACTCCAAGGATGCAAGGCAAGTGCGTGTTTGTCACATACCCAAGTGCTCGGGTCACAGCGTTGACGCAAGCTCACACAAAAGCATGTTTGTTCTTCTGTGGGCACCAACGTATGTTTCTCCTCCTCTTCCGTAGCAATGAGTTTTTGATATCCTCTTTCCCTTTTCATTTCGATGAATTCGTGTGCCCGTCTACAGGTCCGGTTTGTCGGCAGCTTCCGCGGCTTCCAGCAGAACGCTGACGACTTCGCGAAGTTCGTCGCAGAGGAGGAGGAGAAGGAGCGTATGGACGAAGAGAGGGCGGCAGAAGAGGAGGCGGAGATGTACGAAGAGGAGGGGATCGACCTTGAGAGGTTGAACGCCTCCATGGCAATGGAGTTGAGGGAGCAGGACGAAGATGGTGAGTCGGGTCGGGTTGGGTTGGGTGCATGGCATGGACAGGTTTCGGAAATTTATGGTCCCCAAAGGTGTTTCTTTGGGGTAAAAGGCAGAACTTGCCATTGCTGGGCGCAATAAGTAGAAATTGCCTTTCTTTACGTACTTGCTGCCTCATGACACACTTTCACTTGGACACCTATAAGAATACCGAAAAAACAAATAACGCTCCAAACTGTGTACGTCAAGTTGCTTTTGTTCTTCTTTGTGATGCACTGCAGGCGAGCACCCCCCAGCGACCTCCTTCGCCTCTTTTGTTTCTGAAAACGGAAATGTGGCCACTCCCGAGGTGCCTCTGATCGAACAGAAGTCCACGTCTTTAGCTCGGCAGCGGAGTTCGTCTCTGGCTCGGCAGCAGAGCCCTGCGTACTCCCGGCAGGGCTCACCGAGTGGACGCGCTTTGCGGGCCCGCACTCGCACTCTCTCCCGTTTGCTCTCTCAGGAGACTGAGAAGGGAGTGGGGCTGTCTCGACTCCAGAGCGGCCAGACGTCAAAGGACAGAGCTGGTCGGACGATCTCAAGACAAACCTCAAAGGACGCAAAGAAGGAGAAGGAAAACGCAGCAGGTCAGAGGAGTGGCAGGGTTTGGCAGAGCAGCAGAAGGGAGGCTGGCAGGAACACAGTGTGCATACAAATGACTGGCCGGAAGACTGCGACTGTTGCCACTTTTTTCTTATTTCTCTTTTTGATGCAGTCGGTCGGATGTTGATCTCTCTCTGCACATTTTGGGTGAACTTGCCCGGCTTCAATTTGATCGTGCTTGTATTGCGTCGTGTTGAGTTGTGTGACTGCTTCCTTGCAGGCAACCTGATTGACGAGGAGACCCTTGCGGAAGGTGCCGTCTCGAAACAGGTGTACGTCTCTTACATCAGGAACGCGGGGGGCTTCATCACGATTATCGCGTTGCTCCTCACCCTCGCGCTATCTCAGGCCGCACAGGTAGGGCAGGGGACATGGCACGAATAAACACACACAGACACACACACGCACCCACGCACAAGGAGAGAAGGAGAGGCAGGAAGGGAGAAAGGAGGGAGGGACACGCACTCTCTAGTACAACTTCACCTCGGCATGCAGTCCCGTTCCGCTTTTCCGCACTGTGTCCTCTGTTGTCTTTAGGTCCCTTCTATCTCCCCGGTCCGTCAACCGTTCTTGGACCTTTTTTTTTTCCTCCTTTCAATTCCTTTGGATGATTGATTCTTTCAGGTGGGTGCCAACGCTTGGCTTTCTGTTTGGACAGGAGACAACGAGAAGGCAGCAGAGACGGGCTCTACTCCCATCAGTGTGACGATCGGACTGGGGGTCTATGCGGCGTTTTCTTTGGGCCAGCTGCTGCTTTTGTTCTCTCAATTGGTCGTCTCTGCATACTCTAACTTCAAGGCAGCACAGTCGTATCACAACAAACTCCTTTTCGGGATTCTGCGGTCAGCTTGGATGAAAATTCGTTTTCGTTTTCTGGAGGGGAGGGGAAGGGGAGGGGCACGTAGTTCCTTCGTCTGGAGGGAATCTCCGTGACGAGATGGTGTTCTTTTTTCTGTTTCTGTGTCATCTGATGGCTCCTGCTTGCTTCTCCACCTTCGTCTGCTTGATCTACGAATCGCCTACTTCTCTGTCTGCGTTCTCTTCATACTCGATCTCTTTCTTGAATGTGAATTATTTTACCTGAATGAGTGCATGGAACAAAATTGAATCAAATGAATGGATTGATGCAGATGTCCGATGTGGTTCTTCGACACGACGCCTGTCGGAAGAATGCTCAACAGGTCAGAAGAAAGAACAAAAGCTCAGGGAAGAAAATGGCAGATAATTAAGGGCGTGAAGAAGAAAGGATAGAGAACAGGAGGGAGAAAGAGACCAAAAGAAAAGGCAGACAGAAACGGCGAAGACCATGTCGCTGATTAGCTCCAAATGAAGAAGAGCCTTGTGACTTTCTTCGCCTTCATTCACCGCTTTTCCCTTACTTTCCTTTCCTGGTATTCTGCGTTGACTTATCCTTGTTGCTCTTTCCAGCAAACCTGTCACTCAGAGGCTACACACTCCACGCGCTCCCTTCCATATTCCTATATGCCTTTTCCTCTTCTCCTTTCTTCTCCCCCCCCCCAGATTCTCCAAGGACATGTACACGATCGACGAACAGCTCCAGTCGTCCATGCAGCAGTATCTCTCTCAGGTCAGACTGTGTGGACCAGTAGCGTATCTCACGAGCCAGCTGCATTGAACAAATGCATCTTTTTCCTTCTGGTCCTTCCTACTGCCAGCTTTTTTTCCCAATGCAATCCTCGGAGACCTTTCCCCCTTTCCCGTACCTGATTCTTCTTCTTCTTCTTCTCCTTTGTTCTTCCCTCGCTTGCAGCTGTTCACAGTGGCAGCTACTGTGATTGTGATCTCCTACGTGACTCCCTGGTTCCTCATCTGCCTCGTCCCCATGGCGTACATCTACTGGACCGCGCAGCAGTACTACATTGCCTCGAGCAGACAACTGAAGAGACTGGATTCTGTACTCAAGTCAGTGGAGAGGGAAGGGGAACGAGAGAGCTTACCTTTGGATTCTGTATTGGTATGAAATGAAAAAGTCTGTCACTTCCCTTCAGTTTCCTCCCGCAACTCGGGGGGGAGATTTCGTCTGCGTTCTCTGGGGTCCTGTTCGAGGAGGGGAAGCAGACGATAGAAAAGCTTTTCCTCAACGACTGATTCAATCGCTAGATGGAAAAGAAAAAAAAGTTCTGAACAAGCAGATAAACGGACAACCGACTGGCGGTGTCCGCCTGTCTGCCTGCCTGCATGACAACCTGATTGCAGGTCTCCAGTGTTTGCGCTCTTTGGAGAGACCATCGATGGTGCCTCGACCATCAGAGCTTACAGAAGGTCAGAAGAAGTCTTTCTTCTTGTCTCTCCACCTCTCTTCCCTCCCCCCCCCTGTGTGAGTGTGCAAGAGAGAGAACTCCTTGCGATCGATGAGACGAAATCTGCGTGAATAGAAAAGCCATAGAATGGAAAAGTAGGAGAGAGGAGTCCGTCGCTTGTGTTGTCTCGCTTCAAAAACGGTTCGCTGCTTTCATTCTCCCCTCTCTCTCTTTCCAAAGAACGTTTCGTTCTTATCTTCAGATAGTGTCCCTTTTTCCCCGTCCATTTTAGTCTCTTAAAAAATGATATTTTATTTGTTTTTCTGTGCACCTGCAGGCAAGAGGCCTTCGTTGTTGACAACGACACGAAACTGGACATCAACAACAGAGCGTACTACATGTCGCAGGAAGCCAACAGGTTCGTCTGTCCACTTTTTGCGGCGCGTCTATCCGTCCGGCTCTCTGTCTGTCTCTCTGCTTGTTTTTTTGCGTGGGTTATTTTCTTCTTGAGTAAGGCGTTCGTGAGATGACGGGAGGGAACGTTTCGCTTTGTTCTCTCAGGACGTTTGCCCATGCTGCTGTGTTGGCTGGTGTGTCTTGAGAGGTGTTTCGATCTCCTGATTGGAGCTCGACTGTGTAGTTGTCTCAAGGTTTCTTTCTTTCTTTCGCTGTCAGGCCGGGCACTGTTGTCCGGGCACAGCACAGACGCGCTACACGAATATGGTAGAATCGAATTGAATGAAGTAGAATTGGACACTGTCTTCTTTTTTTCTGTTGGCAGATGGCTGGCTATTCGCCTCGAGTTCGTTGGCAACGCCGCCACTTCCTTCTGCGCCCTCCTGTGCATCGTCTTTGCGGGTACCATCGGGGCCGCACAGGCGGGGTTCGCCTTGACGTATGCCCTCCAAGTGACGCAGACACTCAACTGGCTCGTCCGAATGGCCTGGTGAGTTCGTGGGAGGAGAATGGGAGGATTTGGGATGTGCTTGAATCGGCGGTGGTGTTTGTGTGTGATGCGCTTTGCGTGCGAAAGTGTTCGACTGACGTTAGTGTCTAAGTGGGAGTATCAGACAGCGAAGAACGAACCTACCCGATCAGCAATTTGTGAAGACCTTTGTCGCCAAGCAACTGAAATGATGCCCGAAGACCGTTGAGATTCGAAACCTTTCCTTTTGTCGATTTGATTTTTCTCTGCCCCTCCTCTGCAGCGATTTAGAGACGAACATCGTGTCTGTAGAACGTGTCAAAGAATACGCAGAGGAGGCCCCTCAGGAGGCAGCCCTGGTGGTTCCAGACAGGAGGCCGCCTGCCGAGTGGCCCCAGCAGGGTCTGATGAAGCTGGACAACGTGCAGCTGAGGTACAGGGAGGGTCTGCCTCTGGTTTTGAAGGGGGTCACTCTGACGATTCTGCCTGGAGAGAAAGTGGGCATTGTCGGGCGAACTGGAGCAGGTAGGGAGGGGGAGGGGATCGATCAATTGAGGCGATCATCCAGAGAGATAGAGGGAGGATAGATACAGATGGATTCAGGGCAGCAGCTCGGCAGACTCCTTTTTGCAAGTTGATGTTCCCTCTCAGGAGCTGGAAGCAAGAACAGCGCGTGATGTCGATGAGTTGAGATTTACTGTCCTGGTCGGGTTCTGTATTTTGTTCTCTGAATTTGTGCATCCGTTTCTCTTTCTGCACAGTTGCCATTTTCTCTACGCATAATGTTTCCTTTTTCCTGCTTGTTTGCAGGAAAGTCCACCATGCTCTTGGCGCTTCTCCGTCTGGTCGAACACGCTGGAGGAAATGTGGAGCTGGATGGCGTCGACATTTCCTCCATCGGGCTCTTCGATCTTCGCAGCAAGATGGCGATCATCCCACAGGACCCTGCGCTGTTCACCGGAACTGTGAGGTTCAACCTGGACCCCTTCAATGAGAAGAGCAATGAAGAAATCTGGAGGGCCATCAGAACCGCACATTTGGGTCAGTCGGCCTGTCAGGGGTGTCTTCTGTAAATGACGCTCTCATGCTGTTCAAGAGGTCACGTATCTCGGCATTTTTGTTTTTCGTCCTTCCCTTGCATCCAGAACGTTACCTGAAAAACGGATTTCCCACTGACTCGACGTTTGTGGGTTGGTCTCTTCTTCTTTCTTTCGTGGTTTAATTCTTGTTTCGTCTTAACTGACTCAACGCTGCAGGTGATAAGATTGAGGGTCTCGAGAAGGGACTCGAGGGAGAGGTCGAGGAGGGTGGAAGGAACTTCTCGTTGGGGGAGAGGCAGCTCCTCTGTATGGCAAGGTAGGTACGTCCGTGGGCGTTTTTGGGTTTGGATGGGAAGAAACAGGGTGAGAATGCTTTTCTTATTGTTAAAGGAATGCTCGACTTGCATGCTCACTGTGTGCATGGTAGGGATGCCTCGCTTCTGTCTTCCTCCCCTCCCTCTCCCCCCGTTCGTCCTTTCTGACTTCCAGAGTTTCTCCTTGCTGCATCCCCAGCTGCAAGCAAGGAAGTTCTGTGTGATTTCCTCTTCCATGCCTCTCGCTGGACACGACCGAATCAGATTTGCCTTCCCCCTCCTTCTCTCCCTTCTGCAGGGCCCTACTGAGAAAGTCCCGAGTGCTCCTCCTTGACGAGGCCACTTCGGCAGTCGACCTCGCGACAGACCATCTCATTCAGGAGACCATCAGGACTTCATTCCAAGACTGCACCATCCTCACCATCGCACACAGAATCGACACGATCCTCGACTATGATAAGGTCTGTCCGTCGGTATGGGAGGGGATGTGAAGGGTGGAATTGTAAGCAGGTGTGCGTGCGTGTGTCTGTGGTCGCGCGCATGATCATCATGTTCAGTAAGTAGAAAGTCAGAAAGCAGTAGAAAGCAAGGCCCGCTCAACTTCTCATTCTATTTCTCCCTCCTTCCCCCTCTTCCCTGCAGATTCTGGTGATGGAGCAGGGAGCAGCCGCGGAGTTCGCACACCCCCAGGAGCTCCTGAAGACCGAGGGCTCTCTCTTCAAGACCCTGGCCGAGGCTGCAGGAATCTCGGCAGAGACAGAGGCTGCAAGGCACAGCAAGGAGAGAGCAAGCAATGCGCTGAAAGAGAAGAAGGCTCTCGAAGAGAGCATGCAGACAACGCAGCTGCCTAGACAAAGTGAAGGCAACCAGACGCTTGCAGCATCAGCTTTGCAGGCCCAGGGGGGACCCTCAGAGATGGGTAACGCAGAAGTGAGACCGCGCAGAAGTCTCAACGGAGCTGCTAGTCTCACTCCCTCGTCGAACTCCACCCCCCAGGATCCGTCTTTTGCAGACGCAAATGAGAAATCGGCGTGAAGTGTGGTGAGACAAGTGAGTGCCTTGCTCTCATTGTGAGTGTGGGAAGAAGGAGAGAAGCAAAGTGAAGAAGAGAGATCGAGAGAAAGTGCAGGAAGGTCAAGATGACCTTCAGGGCAGCCTGCAGTTCTGTTTTTGGTAAGGGGGAGGGGTTCGTGGGGGGCCGGGGTGCAACAACGCCCGTGCGGGCACTTGATGGGACGTGATGCCCGCCCGCTTGTCTGTTTGTTTTGTTGGAGAGAGCCGAGGGCTTTGAGTTGTCTTACCCTAATTTGAGATGGGAGGGAAAGGGAGAGGACAGAGGGCAGAATGTATTGGGTGAGGGCATGAGGAGCGAGGGAGGGGCTTCGCGGTTGTTTGTTGAGCCTCGATCATGCTGGGATTGTTCAGTTGAAGAAGGGAGGACTAATGCGAATGCTCTCCTTCACAGCCCATACCGATGGATCCGTCCACATGAAAAGATTCTCAGTGAGAGAATGGAGGGCTGATGGAGGGAAGTCATGGAGAATTCCCGTGTCTCTTGTCTGTTTGAAGTTCAGTCCTGCTGGTCTGTTTGCAGTTTTCTCTTTCTCGTCTCTCCTCCCCTCATTGTTTCATGCCCGCCTCCTTTCCTCTCTCCCCCTCTCCCCTTCTCTTTCTCTTTTCTGATTCTTGGTCACTCTCCTTTGATTTGACTTGAACCTCTCCCGCCTTCTTTTTGTGTTGTGTGCGTGGGTGACAAAGTGCAAGAGAGCGCAGCACAAGTGCACTTGAGTTCTTTGGTTGGATGCCGTTGGGTCTCTTTGCGGCAGGCTTGGTCTGTTTGGCTGTTGTTTGTTTTTTGGTCTGTGTTGAATCCTTTCATTTGCTTTGGAAGCAGCTGCACTTCTCTTCTCAATCAGAAGGAGAGGAGTGGAGCGAAGCATACAGCAATGCCAATGCAGACAGAGATGCGCCCACATGCATGCTCACCTGAATAAACTGAGAGGGAAGTCGGGAATCTGAAAATGAAGAGCGCACAGGCGAGCGGGTATTCCAAGGGAAAAAACCGCAGCTGGCATTGAAGAGCGTGTCTTTGTTCTTGGACGTAGAGACATGAACAATGCGACAGGGGGGTAATACAGCACTCTAAGAGTCGTCGCAGCCATCCAGCAAAGAGCCAGGCAGTTGCTTGCAGACCCCAACCAAAGGAGTTGGGTCTCAAGCGTCCTTCATGCAGCTCTGCTTCTAGCTCTGCCTCTTTCTGTTTCCTCAAATGCATGTCGATTGTTTTGTCTCATGCAGGCGTGGTCACTCTCTTTTCTCCTCGTCCTTTCGATTCGATTGTTTCATCTTCGCGCGCATGTGTATATATGTAGGTGGTGATGCGCAAATTCCATGTTGTGAAGTCAATGAATGTATGGATGGAATCAAACGAATGCGTCAGGCCATAGAATCAACGGCAGCAAGCTACTGGCATTGGCCTACGAATCAGCCTGAAACGATGGATCAGTATCATGCCATTCTGATACATGGGCTGCCGGGAGTACGGCTCCATCCGGGAGCACGGCTCCACCCTAGCAAAGCCAACCTTTCATTCATTCACTCACTCACTCACTCACAACACACTATCTAGCACAATATTCAAGTTGAAATAAGTAAAGAATATACTAGAGAATATAAAGGTTTGTAAATAATTTAGCCGATCGAGTCTCTAGCCAAGTTTGGGCAATTCTAGGCGCCGCACATAAAAAAAAAGAAAAAAAATAGGCGTCCGCAACTTGTTTTCTTTCTTTTTTTTGGGGGGGTCAAAAGTTAGGTTCATATTTTGCGTGCATAGAAAAGTAAGTTTCAGAGTTAAAAGTGATTCTTTTCTTTTTGGAGGCACTTGAAATTTAAAAAAAAAAAAAAATAGGCCTTCTGTTGCGTGCCGCTGTATTGCGTCTTGCATGGACCTTGCGTTGGTCTCGGCATGTCCGTCCTGGCTGTCCCGTTCGTGCCTGTATAGGCGGGGGCCACATAAGCGGTTGCTATAGACATACAGAGAATATATAGGTGCATCTGAGTCCATAGACTGTCAGTTCAGGCTAGAGGAAACAGATGGCTTCATGAGGCCAGAGAGGAATGAATGGATACATTTCGCTTCCGCAAACGGAAATAGATGCCGTGGCCCCCGCCTGTATAGGCATGAACAGGACAGCCAGGACGAACATGCCGAGACCAACGCAAGGTCCATGCGAGACACAATACAGCGGCAAGCAATATAGATTCCCTTTTCTTTGCCCTTTTCTTCCGATTAGTCCTCCTCTCTGTGTCTAACGCAAATGTTGATACACTCAGGTCACGCAGATGAAGCAACAAGGCCATTTACGACATCAAAATAAAGGCGGTCGGCCATTGCATCCTCCCTTTACCCTCTCCACTGCTTCTCAACCACCAGCCAGCGGGGTAAGCGGAAACGCCTTCTATTAGCAAGTGTGAGAGAAAATGAGAGAAGAGAGATACAGTGATGGTAAAAACAAGGACATGCTTGCACGTTGTACCCATTCAGGTGTATGGAGGTACGTCCAGGAGCAAGGACAACAGAGAAAAGAGGAGCATTGAGTGTGTAAAAGGAGACAATCTAGAGAGACAGACACAGTGTCATGTGCTTCTTCTTTTCTTTTACTGTCCTCCGCCAATCCAAGTGAAAGAGCAAACGTTGCTACGATCAGATATTAGGGCAACAAGGCAAAGGATCGAAGTAGGACTGGTATACCACCACCTCACGTTTCTTTCTAGCCAACAAAAGAAAGAGATGAAAGATGCGTTTCGCTTACTTTTCTGGAACTGTCAGAGGAGGAATGGCATGCACAGACACAAACAATACCTGACAAGACCAAAAAGAAGCCTGCCTATCAAAGACAAACACAAAAAGATTCACTTGGTGGAATGAGACACATCATCACAGAGAAAAATCTTGTTAGTCTGGTCGGAGACGGAGGAGTTATCAGGGTGATCAAGAATGCAAGTCATATTTGTGGCCAAAATCTCCAGGCAGTGCCAGGCAGGTCCTCCGAATGGTCATCAGTGGTGGACGTTGACCAGAACTAGTTGGTCAAAAGGCATAAACCCACGTCAGGCGCATCCAGATCGATCCACATCGGAAAGGACAAAGACAGACAAGAGGCAATTACAGGGGGGCATTGACTTAAAGTTTGTTCCTAGCATCTGGCCTATGCGTCTTTCATCTCTTCCAACAATTACAAGAACAGATGGAGACGGCAAGCCAAAGTCTCAATGGCAAAATCATCCTCAGTGTTTGCCTTACCCCCCCTTCCGACATCAAGAATTGGAGGATCAAATTTTAGTAGTGGCTAGCGATAGTAAAAACACAAACAAAAGGCTCAAGCAGGTCCGAAAAAAAATCACACCAACAGCCTCCCTGAGGTGTGAAGGCAAAACCAAAAGATTCAGACTTTATTTCCCTAGGTCGATTTCAAGCTCTGCTACCATGTTGTATACAGGGAGTAAGCGGTTGCTATAGATGTACAGTGCACCCGAGTCCATAGACTGTCAGTTCAGGCTAGAGGAAACAGACTGCTTCATGAGGCTAGAGAGGAATAAATGGATACATTTCGCCTCTGCAAACGGAAATAGATGCCGTGGCCCCCGCCTGTACAGGCACGAACGGGACAGCCAGGATGGACATGCCGAGACCAACGCAAGGTCCATGCGAGACGCAATACAGCGGCATACAACACACTTTCCCAACTTTTTTTTCTTTTTTTTTTCTATGTGTGGCGCCTAGCGGCGCCTAGGGGCAATTATAAGTCATTAAGCTTTAAATTAGTATTTTAAAGTAATTTAAGTTAACGCTAGAGTTGATGTCATAGTTAAATCAATTTAAGATAATTTATTAAATCTAAAACGAATTATTAAGTAATTTTATAATTTTTAGAACATTTCTATAATTAGATTTCTATGACGCTTCGATGCCGCAGTGAAATTTAATTCAAGTTCGAAGGATTTATCGCTAATTTCTATTGGATTCCTAGTTGACTTTTATAACATTGCTTCTCGATTTTTATAATATTCTTATATAAGGAGCCTAGGTTCTGATTAAATAGGCCGATAGCGATGGCGTATCATGTTGATTATGACGATAAGATATAATAAAAAATATAATATATAATTAATATAAAATTGAGTCAGATGAGTCTTAAGTGATTTAAAAATCTTAGTTTAAATCTAGTTGGAAACAGTAGTTAGCTAAGCATGCATAACCTGTACGTATAGATTTAACCGCCTCAATTCCGCTCAATTCAATTCAAATTCAATTCAAATAGATATTCTGGAATTTAATATTAGTGTGTAGTATGTGTTTCAAAGAGTTAATAAGAGTAATATTATAGGACTGTATTATTAGGACATATGGCTTTGTCTGATAAAAAATATTACTGCAACTGAGTTAGCTATAATCAACGTCAATGATGTGAACTGACTGCTAGAATGACTATTAAACAACTTGAACTCGTTCACTTGAGTGTATCCCCGCCTTCACCACTCATATGTCCTGCATGTAATACAGTTTCCTAAACAGTTTCACCCGGCTCTCTCACATGTTACACGCCAAGCCAAACAAGCAAAAGTCGGAGGCATTTACAGGCCGAGGGGTTGGCATTCAAGGGGATTGGTGGGGGCTTCGAAATCAGCACGACTGTGCGGCTTTTTGCCTAGCGTCTGCAGAAGCATCTGAGCGTTGGAGACTCGCTAGCAGACTTGAAAAGCTCCAAACTCTCCAGCTTCATCATTTACGGAGGGGGGAAATTAAGCGAAAATGGACTCCTTCCGGCTGGTGCTAATCACAGTGTCTTTGTGAGTTTTTGGCGTGAACTCCAAGAGGATCTCAGGGTCCTTCTGGTCATCAACCCCCAAAATTCATTCATCGCTTTCCTCCAACCACTTACACAGCTCGGTGCTGTTCGCAATCTGTTCTCCTCCTTCCTTAATTGGTGCTCTTGCTTCCATGATGTCCTTACATACCCGCGGACACCTCGTTTGATTCTCTTTGTAAGCCCTCTCGAAAAGAGGCCCCCAGCCAGATTTTTGTGTTGTGGAGCTTAGAGCTGAGAAGGGACTCACTTGCCTGCTGGGTCTTGCGCGAACCCCGAATTCCTGAGGTGAGAATGAAGGGCTCGGGCCTCGATTGGCCTGTTACATTGCTCTAGAGCTTGAGACTCCCCGGATCCAGCTTTGCAACTGCCCTAAATGCACGGCTCTGCAAAGAAAAAATCATTCCCCGCTTGGGCCTCACCGTCTTCGATCTCGCGTGCCTGCACGGCCTTCGGGGCTCTCAACGCCGGCCTCCACGTTCCTTTCTGAGACTGACAGAGCGTCACGTGCTCTGGCATTCTATTTCGAGGAAATCTCAGGAAGAAGGCTCTCAGGGAACTCCCGACCCCTTCAAGGTCCCCCCTTGTTTCAAAAGGTGCAATTCCCGCTCTGCTGCCTCTTCGGCTTCCTTTTGTGCACCATCTACCGGACAGTTCAAGTCTGGGTCCATTCCAGTGCTCACAGCACTTTGGACTGCCTCATGGAATGCAGCCTCTTTCTCCTCAGCCTGTTGCAATGCCAATTTCACAACGTCTCTCAAACGCTGATGTTCGGCTTCCGACTTGCCCTCCGGTTGACCTCCCTTCACTTCTTCGAAATTTCGGAGCTCCAACTCTGCCGTTTCCTGTCGGAGTTTGGCAATTCTGAGCTCGGATTGGGCTTTCGTGCAGGTGGCTTGGAGGGTTTTTTGTGCACTGGAGATGAATCGGAGCATCTCCTCAAGCTCCTGGTTTTGCTTCTTCGTTGCTTCTAACTCTTTCTCCTTTTCTTTCAGCTTTTCATATGCTTTGACTTCTTCTTCATTGTCTGCTTCTGCTGCAGGTCTGTTGAAAGTGAGCTGTATGCCTTGGGCAAGAGCTTTGGGAAAGATCTTGGCGGCCTCTTTCGCGGCTTTGTCGACTTCTTCCTTTGTCCTTTGGACAAGCAGCGGGTAGACCACTTCACACTGTTTTTCGTTTGGCACTGACGAACCTGTCAATTCCAACCGTTTCTTCATCTCACGGTACTTTTCCAACTCCACCTCTGCCGCCCTTGCCTTCCACTTGCATACTCGGAGATGCGACTCCGCTTTAGTCAAATCTTCTTGAAGCTTTTCACGCGTCTCTTCTGTTACTGTTGCCCCTGCCGTCGTCTGTTTCTTTCCTTTCTCTGCGTGCAACTCTTTCTCCTTCCCTTTCAAATCTCGATCCGCACTCAGCTCTTCTTCTCTATGCGCTCCTGTTGCGGGCCGGTTACGAATGAGGGTGATGCCCTGGGCAGAGACCTTTGACAGAAAGTCTGCAATATCTTTTTCGACACTCTCAGCTGCTTCCTCAAAGTTTCTCTTTCCGACAAACGCCCTGTACTCAGGAGGCTCTTTTTCGCTCGGCAATGGGTCTCCTGTAGAAGCAGAGCACTTCTTCAGTTCACGAAGCTTCTCCAAGTCTACCTCTGCCCCCCTTGCCCGCAATGTGAATACTCGGAGACGGGACTCCATCTCGGCCAGACGATCCTGAAATCTGACGGGCATTTCTGAAATGGTCTCCACCATCTCCTTCTGCTTCTGCGTTTCTTTTTTCTCTGCTGCCAGCTCTTTCTCCGCCTCTTTGACTTCTCGCTGCGCTTTGGCTTCTTCCAGTCTCTGTTCTCCTGTTGCGGGCTCATCACGAGTGAGGGTGATGCCTTGGGCGGACACCTGGGATAGAATATCTGCAATCTCTTTCTCTGCCTTCTCGACTTCTTCTTTGATATTTTGGACAAGGAGCGGATGAAGCACGTCAGCCTGGATTTTGTTCGGCAGTTTATCACCTCTAAGTGCAAATTGCTTCTTCCACTCGTGGTACTTATCCAATTCGACCTCTGCTTTCTTTGCCTGCAACTTGAACACACGCAGGCGCGATTCTGCTTTGGACAGATCTTCCTGAAGCTTCTGCCGCTTCTCTTCTGTCACTTCCTGCCGCTCGGACTTCTCTTCCGTGCTTGAAGCTGCAGTACGCCGAAGCTGCGCAATCAGCTGCACAAGATACAAGTGGATACTTCATTAATGATACTATTACTGAATAAGCACCGCCAGACTTTCTTCACTGTGGTGTAGCTTGATAACCAGCCCATACCAGCCTCCCCACAATCAGGCATGGCCTACACACCGCAGCATCAGGAACGCAGCTGCTGCGTGCAAATGGGTGAGGCTGCACGCTCTCTCAATATGTTCTGTCGCTTCCCCCGCAGCATCCACTGATCCGATTGCACGCACGAATGCACACGAATGCACACACACACACACACACACACACACACACAGAGAGAGAGAGAGAGAGAGAGAGAGATCAAATGTGAAAACAAGGACGGACCCTCTCCAACAGATGGTCGGGGGTGAAGCCTCGGTCACCCGCTGTTGCCGCATCCTCTTTCCACATAATCGGCTCTGCCTCCCCGCAGAAGAGTTTCACCGCCCCGTCCTTCGACACCATGATGACGAATGCAGATGCCTTGCGTGCAACTTCCTGTGCGGATGCTGTGCCGAGTCCCCCCCCAATGGAAGAGGGTCTCCCACTGCACTTCAAGTGGAACCCGAATGCACAGAATTCTCCACTCGAACCGTCAATAATGAGCGCACCGTCATCATTCATCCGCTCTTTCAGCCTGCTGCCGCCCTCGGTGGTGTAAATACTTTTCGGGGGTCTGCGAATGTTTTGTTCCTTCACACCTCCAAAAGGAGTCATGATGTCTTCTGGATTCGACCCATCTTGGTTGTCTTCACTCTTCGCAAGAAATGCATTGGCGTTGCAAACAACAATGCATGTGCCTGCATGGCCTCCAGGGTCCTCAATACCGGTGTCTGCATGCTTTTCTGCAATCTCAAGCGCGCGCGAGGCAGTTGCACGCCATGCTTCTGGGATTTCCTCCAACAGAAGGCGAATCCCACTGTGGGCTTCGCTAATCCAAAAGTGGCCGGGCTTCTTTTTACTCACATCGCGCTGAAGCTGGAAAAAGACCGAGAGCTCTTCCAGAGAAACACAAAATTTTGACGAAAGACGAGTCTGACCCAACACTGAAGAGCGCGCAGATGACTCTCCAGAAGGATGAGTGAGTGAAGTTGGAAGGAGAGAGGACGCCATTCTATAGCTCTTGTAGGCTTGGTCAAGAAGTCCTACCTTCATCTCTAAATGGGCTTTCCCTACTAGGGCGGAAAAGAGCGGACGGTGTTCAGAGACGCTAGGCTGTTCTCTGATCTCCCGCACTTCGCCGCTCAGAGAGGAATACAGTCTGGTTATTTCTTGCCACCTTGCGTCTGCAGCGCTCTCGGGCAGAGACAGGACCTTTTCGGGATTTGTTGTGGGGTCAAACTGTTGGAGGGGGTCGCTCTCTTACTTGGGGGGCTCCAAAACCAGAGGCTCAGCCCCACCGGCAAAAATTAGGATTTCCCCGCCACAGGACACTCGAATCTCGAAGACTTGCGACTTTTTTGGAACCTGTTCTGCTACTGCTGAGCCCGTCCCCCGTCCAATTGATAATCCCCCACCCTGAGCCTCGTGCTTCAGAACGAATCCAAAAGCACGAAACTCCCCCGTCGCACCGTCGACAACCAGTACGCCGTCTGAGTTCATGCAACGCCTGAGTGCGTCAATGCCTTGCTTTGTCTTGATGTTTGCCGGATGTCTGATGATGCCCTCCTCTCGAACTGACCCATAAGGCGTGATTCTGTGCTCTGTGCTCTGATCCTTCTCGGATCTGCTCTTGGCGAGCAGAGCGTCGGCATCGCAAACAACTAGAGAAGTCCCTGCTTGACGCCCTTTGATGCCCGCCCTTGAATATACCTCCGCAAGGAAGACGGCTTCAATGGCGGTTGCACGCCATTGGGGCGGGATTTCTTCCAAAAGGGGGAGCAGCCGTTCTTATCTGGAGCCTACTGCAGACACGGCTTCATTGATGAGTCTGGGGGACACTGAGAGGCTATTGCAGGATCGTGAGGAAAGGTCAGACCCCGCCGTTGTTAATCTGCCGAGGGCAGCACTTTTGCAGGAGCTCTCAAGACCAGATTTGCAATCCTTGTCACAGTCGCGCGTGTCCTCTTCTCTCAGTTCTGCACCCTGAAGCACATGGGGTGTTTTTTGAGGGGATGAGAGCGGAAGAGAGAACTCAGGACCTCCTTTCTTTGAGGTTTTGGTGGTGTCTGGTTCCCTCAGCTTCGTCTTTTGCTCTCTCACTCCGAGTTGCCTTTTCAGAGCCTGCCTTCTCTTCCATGCTCTGTCTGCTTCAAATACGAGAGCAGCAGCGGGATAGCGATCAATGAATTGCTGCCAATCTTCTTCGCTCATCAAGTTGTCCTCGTTATCCTGTGTGTCTGCAAATACATCAAACAAAAGATTCTGTATGTTTCAGACACTTTTGGTCGACCGATAGACACATGAAAGGATTTTTGGGCAGCAGGAGCAAGAAGAAGAATCAACAGGCTGATCTTCCTACATTGCCACCTTGAAAGGGACTAAAACAGACATCAAACACTGATGTTGTTGAGTCGTTTGATTTGTTTTTGCCGCCGCTGTCTACCCAAAAGCAAGAACTCTCAGGGGAAGTGAGACTAACAAGGCTTCTTTTTCTCTCTTCTACGCTTTTTCCCTTCTCGTGCCCTTTTCCGTGTTTGCTCCGCGTCTCCTCCCCAATTTGCATCTCCACCCTTCCCTCTGCACCCCCTTCTTCCTGATCCGCTCGTGCGTCCTCTCGTTCATTCTCATGAAACCCCTCCTCCGCCTTCCCCAAACTTCCACCCCTCAAAGTCATGCTGAGCATTCCCCTCCCTTGCGTCCCTTTGAAATGTTTGGCAGCTGAAAACAGTGGTGACAATTTCGTCCATTATGGCAGCGAAACAACAGAAAAGGAAGCCTCTCGCAGCGCTTGGCACAATTGCACACAGAAACGGAATGGAGCAAGTTTGGCGTGCTGACCTCTCTCTTTTGTTTCTCTCGTTGCTGTCTCAGTTACTATCCCAACAGAGACAGGCCCTGGCGAAGGGCTGTAGGAAGCCAAGTTAGCCAACATCTCTCCTCCTCTTCCCTCCGCGCTCTCAACCTGCCCCCCTTCTCCGTCACTGTTTCCAAGGACTCTTCCACCATAAATGTCTTCCCGGTTTCCCCCCCCAACTCCTCGACTGCCACCTGCCCCCCTTCGTCTCCCTCCGTTCCCCCCCCGGTCCTTCGACAACAAACCAGAAGAGCGCACAAGGAAAGTTCGAAATCATCTGACGCTGCAGAGTATTCGTGCTGAGATGAAAGAAGCCCGCGTGGAAGCCGATTTGGGAATCCTCTTTCCTTTGAGAACATTGGATCACCCCCTCATGAAGCCACCCCTGCACCCCCCTGTCCCCTGAAGTGCCCTCCAAAACCTTTTCCTCCTTCCAAAGATGCAGCTCTCTTAGCGCTTTTAGGATGTCTTCCCTTTCAAAGTCGGGACCATCTGTCGACTGCAACTTGCAAAAGACGGGGAACTGATGGTCGCTTCTCTCTTCTTCTCTCAGATCTCCTTCCTGTTCTGTGTCTGGGTCGAGGTCTAGATGGTCTGCACATTCCTTCAGCTCAGCAAAAATGCGGTGCAGAAATCGTTTCACATCCTCGAAAGTTGCCTGCGTCAGGTTGCTGTGCGCAATATCAGGATCTTCAAGAAGTGATACGGCAGGAATGCGTTGAAAGATCCGCTGCCAATCCTGCTGATTCTCATCACCAGAGTCGCTTGCAAGGGTGGTCCCAAATTTGTATATCGTTTCGCTCTCTCTGTATGGGCTCGCTACGTACTCCGTCTACCTGAATAGCACGGAGGCCAAGGTCCATCATTTCAGCAATTAAGGTCGCAGAGCCGAACAGGCTCGACGTCTCCACTGTCGGGCAGTGTTCCTGAAAGTAAAGATTGCACCTCGCAAGGGGCTTTGGAACACTGCTGAGCAACATCGGGCTCGGCTGAGCTAGAGCTAGACTCTTCCCCCGTGGCCGTATTTCCCTTTCTTTCGCTGACTGCTGACTGTACCCCGAACACTGTGTCAGAGTCCTTCTTCGTGCGTGGCCCCTCTGCCCACCTCCCGTCCTGTCGATCAAGTGACGTTGCCTCAGTGTGAGACGATGGCCCGTCACCAACAGAGTCAGCACTCTCTCCCTCTTCTCCCGCTAGGCTCGAACTGACATGGTGGTCAGCTCTGTGCACTCCGGCTGCGGAGCTGGACAGCGACTGTCCTCCTGAAATGCCTCCTGATGGTTGCTGACTCATGCCACTCAGGCTCCCTGTCTGTGCTTGATTGGGGCTCTGAGAGTGAGGCCTCTTGGATGGGGAGGTGGATCCTTCGCTCTCTCGGATGGAGACGGTGAATGCTGTTTTGGCGTTTTTCTTGCTAGGGGGGAGACGGAGATCCATGCAGAAAAAACAAGACAGACCGTGCCTCTGTCTCATTTCCGGCCGGACTTTTTTTGAGTAGCAAAGGCAGGCGCTCAACAGCATTTTGGTTGTTTGAGAAGTCCAGCGTCTCACCTCTACATTGTAATTTGATGACTGCGGGTGGTTCTGCTCTTCATACGCCGACTCTTCTGTCCAAAGTTCAGAAGGCACTTTAAGTACCTCCAATTTGACAGGATTCTCTGCACACTTCGGTGGAACGACAGAGAAGACGACAAAAACTTTTACACGTAAGTTGAAAATCCACTCGAAAGGGTCAAAGGCTCTCTGACCTGGAGACTGAGCCTGGGGGTCCCTGACGTCGTGATACTTCAACGCCCACATGTGTGCTTCCTCAATCTTCTGCCAAGAGGTCCAGCAACCGCAGCTCAAGGACTTTCAAATGTGACTGTAGGTTTCCACCCCCTCAAAAGTCTCTACTGGATTGTCCTCCCTCCCTCTTTTCTCCACAAAGTGCCAATTGTGATCAGAGAAAGGCACCTCTCCGCATCGGCCCAAATCATCACGTAGCGCAGCAAATACGCATTCGTTCTCGTTCGCAAAACCTTTCGACTCCTCACAGATTCCTGCGGGCACACGACAGCAGGATAGACGGCAGCAAAAGAGACGATGAAAAGAAAAAAGAGAAAAAAGGCCCATTGCACGTGCAGGAAAAACACCTTCCCAATGCGAAGACTCGAGGTAAGAAGAAGAAGAGAAAGGAGGACGAGAAGAAAAAGAAAGAGAAAAGAGAAGAGGAAGAATGGAGCCAGTCAAAGAGATAAACACACACACACACACACACACACATGCACACACACACATGCACACACACAGAGAGAGAGAGAGAGAGAGAGAGAGAGAGGCAGGACACACGTGTGGCCTGACGGTCTCAAACTCTCAACCGAATTCACCCTGTCACTGCATGACTTTCACGTGCAAGACAAAACATTGAGATGCTCATGTGAGGATGCACAAAATATCCTGCTCACACAATAAAGAAGATCTGTCTTTGCTGGTATCGCAAGAGCACTGCACTCTCCAACCTCATCACTACAGGGTTCTGAGTGAGTGAGCAAGTGGCATTCGAGCACTCTCTTACTGACCTCTCCCCGGTGCTCCTGAGGACGTACTTTGAGGCTGCAGACATGCAGAAGAATACAAAGAGGACATGAAAAGCTTTGCGTGGAGGACGGCTTTGAATTCAAGCTAATTTTGTAGCTCTGGAGCAAAGAGTGTATTGTCTGCAGCTGTTCCACCCATACACACATCCCAAAACACGCAAGCCAAACACTTAAGTGTGCACTCAATTGAGCCCTTCCCTGTCTTTGCATCACGTGCTTTTACGGTGACTGCTGACCAGATGTACGTCGAGTTGGCCAAAAGCTGGAAAGTCACGATACCTGCCACTTGGAGCCGCAGGATCGGGCCCCTGCAGCAAGATATGCGCATGGTCAACATAAATGAAGGGTGAAGAAGAAGTTCCTCAAAGAAGTTGCGGCGATCAGCGAAGATCTGGATAGTCAAGGAGAATAATGAGGAGCATCTGGAGCATGAAAAGACAGGAAGGAATCGAACATCAAAATGAACTGAGCAGAAGATGCGTGGCGGGTTAACCATGTGCGGCTAGGCTGAGAAGTCCATCCAATCTTGCCAAGCAAGTGACTCGATGCTCTTCAAATGCTCCACTGACCGGCTCATGCCCGCTGAGGTTGCTGCCGTCTCCCTCCGATTTTTCGTTTTGGCGATCGAGAATCTGTCGCTCTGTCCTGTCTTGCTCCCTGCTCTCCTTCTCGCCCTGGTCTTCCGAAAATCCGTGTCCTTCTACCGACTGGTTCCTCAGAATCCTTTTCGCTGCTCTCTTCTCTTCCAGCTTTGACGGCCTGCCTTTTTCCCGCCATTGGCGAGGCAGCGAGTCGGACCCGAAAACCGATACCGAAAGCCTTTTCTGCAAGGATGTTTTTCGGTCGAGAGGTCAAGAATCAGATTGGACAGCCGCGCTGTGAGAAGGAGGTGACAAACAGGCCACAAACAGGGAAGAAAAACAAAACGAGTGAATGAGTCAAAATTTGCTCGCTTGCGGTATGAGAACGTGGTGCCTCTCCCTGACTCTGCTCAATCGAATCAATCAGATCATAAATCGGATAGCCACTCGGAAACTGATCACTTCCTCACCTTCTTCTGCAATGCAGATAAGGCCTCCACCACCTGCTCCTGCTGCACCCCTGTATTCAAGTTGTACACTGGGGGCATCCGCATGAGGATCTTCGTCACTTTTTCTTCTTTGATCTCGAGATATGTCTCGGTGGGAGCCGGCGGACGAGTCTGATTCTGGACCCTCACCTCCATCCCCAAATCGGGATACGTGTAATGGTCCTTCGTTCCCCGAAAACACACGAGGACTTTTCCCGTGGAGTTTTCGGAAGCCTTGATGATAACGCAATTCCGCATATCCTGAGAGAAGTTTAAGGCGACTTTGTGCCCTGTACCACCCTGTACATCCTGTCTGAGAGCATTGCCGGCGGTTTTCAGCATTACAGTGCAAGCCTGGATGCGACCGCGATTCTGCCCTGATACTACGAATGCGCCGTCCTGAAGGAGGTGTTTTCGGATGAACGCTTCCCCCTCCTCGCTAGCTGATCCATCCTCCTTCAGGACGAAGGAGTTCGTGGCCTCGTGCTTCGCCAACAGGATGGCAACGTCGTCCTTCCGACTATCAGCATGCCCCATGATTTCGTCAACAGACCCAATTACATAGATTCTCCCTTCGTGCTTGCCCTCTGTCCCTGTGCAAGCTAACTTGGAGGCGATGCGAAGCGTGTAAAAGTAGATCGCAGAGTCCAGACAGGTCTCATTTTGCAACTCACCCGCGAAGGGAAGGACCGAAGTTGCCGGGTTGCCTTCCCTAGGGGCTGCCTGCGACTTTGTCGGCATTTTTCTGGTGCTCAAATCAAGCACGTGAAGAGGTTTTGGAACCGCACAGATAGTTGCATGTGCGTTGATTAACTCACGCCCGACTTCTTTTTGCGCTACAGATCTGGACGAGTGAGGCCGCAAGACATGCATGCAAAGGGCCTGCTACACAGCCGGACAGAAACTCAGACGAACGTGCTGACATATATATATATGAAAAGGTCAGTCGATCGTTGGGTGCATGCATATCTACTATACCTACTGTGGGCCAGGGAATCCCGCAAATCCGCTGGGGGGGCACTTCCTTCCCAAAACGCCATCTCCGAAGCCGCTCGCACGGAGCTCGCGCGGGATTTTTCCTCTGACAGCATTGACGCACGCAACAAGTGAACAGGGCAAACAAACTCGACCCCCAAATTTATTCCCGAACTGTCACACACTGTCACTCCCGACCTGTCCAGCCCATGTCCAGCCCACGCGACGGGTCCACGTGTCCGACCTGACCAGCATGCCTCTGCTTTTCTGTGTCATGCAACCCGCCTTCCTGCGAAACCCAACAAGTGAACCGAGAACGTATCATTTGTGCCGTCTCCAGCTCCGTCTCCTTTCCTGACACAGACCACTTTGTCCCGTTTGATATCCGGGTTTGTCCCCGTATCGAATTTGTTGCTCATCCGTCACTTTTTGTCGTTCGCCTGCCTTTGAGGGCATTTACCAATTTGTTACACTTCTCTTCTGATTGTTCTGTATGAATAACCGCCGTCTCCTTCGTGCTGTACGTGTCTTGTGTGTGGTATCGCATCTGTGTGTGTTCACGGGAATGGCGGCTAACCAGATATATCCGCCTCCGATTGTACATCCACCTCCCCAACTCCTTCCCAGCGCTGGAGCCGCAGCAGGAATAATTGCTGCACCGCTGCCGCCTCCTCAACCACCGCCACCACCGCCTTTGCCCGTTCCTCTGCCTCCACTGAGGCCGCGGCTTCCGCCAAACTACATTGCACCCCCTGCGCCACCAAGAATTCATGGGAACAGAAACTTCCTCAGAAACCCGACGAAAGATCAGCCAACCTTCTATTTTCCCTCTCAGTACGCACAGACATGTGCACACCCTGGAACAAATTTGACCACCGTCTCCGCCGTCTCTGTGTCTGTCTGCAGGATGGGCGTTACACAGCAGGTACTCCCCAACAATCCCTGGTTTTGCACCAGGAAATTACATCCCCGCCGGCCTGTACATGAACCCCCACGTCTATGATATATTGCGCAGAGTCGCTCCTGGTTCAGCAGACTTTGAAGGCCCAGTGCAAGAATGCCCCACATGCAGAGCTCAGGTCTGGAAGGGGGAAGAGGTCTCAACAAGCAGCCATTACGGAGCCGCCAAGTTTTCTATTTGCTGCTCACATGGGAGGGTTCAGTTAAAACGATTTTCAGACCCTCCGGCAAGCATCAAAAACCGCCTACAGCACGGCCACCCCGATCACGCCCATCTCATTGAGAACGTGCGTGCTTTCAACACGTCCCTCTCATTTGCCTCTGTGGGAGTAGAGATAGACCGTCTCCCTTCCGGTCAGCAAGGAACACCAGCCCTTGCAGTCGCGTCGACTGGCATAGCAGCAACTCTCCTCCCGCTGGCCTCCACCGCTCATGCGGCCTTTGGCGTTCCTCTGAAGATTGAAAAAGACAGTGTCTGTGCCCCCTCGAAGAATTCAGCTGCTGCACAGATCGTCAGACAGTGTAGACTCATTGTGTGGGATGAGGTCACCATGTCCCATAAGTACATTATAGCTGCCGTGAAGAGATGGTTAGAGGATGTGTGTGGAGGTGACGAGTGGGGGGGGAAAGTGATCGTTTTTTCGGGAGACTGGCAGCAGTGCTTGCCCGTCATCCCGAAGGCACCCAGAGCCACAATCGTAGCAAGCACCATGAAGAAGTGGGAGCATTGGCGCCCCATCCAGGTGCGACAGCTCACTCAAAACATGAGAGTGCAGCGATTGATTGCTCAGGGACGCGACCCTGCACGACAGCAGGCATGGGCTGATCTACTCCGTAGGGTTGGAAGGGGAAGAGACGGGGACACTGTCACTCTTGCCCCTTCGACCAGGAGTACAGCGTCAGACACTGACGGGTTTATCAAGGAAATCTTCGGTGACATTTCCTCCGGGAACATCCCACCCGAAACCATCGCAAGCAGAGCTATTCTGGCTCCCCGAAACGAAGATGTCAATGAGGTAAACAAAACAGCGATTGACATGTTTCCTGGGCAGGAGACTGAGTTTTTGAGCGTCGATATGTCCACTGATCCGGAGATGGGACACCTCTTAGTTCCTGAGTTTCTCAATACGCTCCAACCTTCCAACCTTCTGGCTTCCCCCCCCATAAGCTGCGTCTGAAGAAAAACATGCCTTTGATTTTGATTCGAAACCTTGACAAAACAAGAGGGATAGCAAACGGAACCCGTTTGATTCTTTTGAACGTTGGCTCTCGGTATCTGCACTGCCGAGTGATCACCGGTCCGCAGACTGGAAAAGAGATCTTCATTCCGCGATTGAATTTAGAGGCAGAACAGATGGGTACTCAGCCTTTCAAATTCACACGAAGACAGTTTCCCATCTTGCCTGCGTTTGCTCTTACTATCAATCGATCTCAAGGGCAGACTCTTGAAAGGCTGGGCCTCTGTCTGATGTCAGAAATCTTTTCTCACGGTCAATCTTATGTTGCATTGTCTCGCAGCGGAGAAGAAGAAGCTGTTAAAGTTTTTAACCCGGCTGAGGTTGGGCAAACTGGCCCTGTGAAGTTCAAAAATGTGTGAAGTGAGACCAATCTTGGAGATGGTGATTTCGGTAGAGTCCACCGTCGGTCCCTTAGCAAACAGTACGTGCATAGCAGGACTGTCTCGGCTGTTGGAAGAGAACTAATCATACTAGAACATTCCTGTTGTATATTCTGAAATCTTCGAGTAGAGCAAACGCTCTTCAAAGTTTAAATTAACAATTTAATATGTGTTTCATCATCATCCACATTAGAAATTTCCACATTTACAAATCCCTATATATATTTCTTTACAAACATATCCTAAACATTTTTTTAAAAACAAATTCTTTTCCTCTTCATTTATAGGGATTGATTGATTGATTGATTGATATGTTCCGGCCTAAGGCCTTCAGGGAAATATTCTAATTTTTAAATATTTTTTTTATATTTTGCAACATTCGGCTACTTTAACATACTTTAGCATATATTTACACTTTATATCATGTATCATTACCATCGGATGGGCCTCCCTGGCTAGTATATGGAATTAAGCTAGGCGAAGCCTAGCTTGCGGATCGAGTGAAGCCGTGCATTCAAACGACGGAAATCAAGATCCGACCGGAAATATAGTTGGGCCAACCAACGCCTCCGGGTCAAATCCGTCCCCGGCGCACGGGCGAGAAAAAATAGTCGTGACGGTGATATCCGCCCATCTATATCCGCTGCGCGCTTAGAAAAATGTGAAAATAAGAAAAGATATATTGAGTTATATTGAATAGTTGACTTCTAGACTAAACCGAATGCATATAAAATCATTCTGACTTAAAAAAAAAAAAATAGTTGAAGACAAGTCAAACGAAAGAGAAAAGATGATAGTTTGTTCTGGCAGTAACTGTTTTGTCAAACAAAACGGAACTCACCTTTCCACCACGTTAGACAGTGTTTCTCAAATATCTATCACCTTAACTGTAAAACCGATTGACTACTCGGTTATACTACAATTGGTAGTGAACTCAGTTTACTGGGGAAAGAGTCTGAAAGACTATTCTGTACTGGTTTTTTAGGGTAGATGGGGGGGGAAGACTGTCGATGAGAGATATAATCGTATGTTGTATAGTGGGGACCACAGCCAACCACTTATCTAAGATTCTCAGACACGTACGTAATGTCGCATACATAAGCAAGCGATGCATCTGCGGTACTAGACAAAGTGCACTTGCTTGGTGTGGTTTAACAGAGTTATACTTTGTTAAGATGTGAGTCTCAGAGTCTGGTCGTTTCCGTAGGGATATAGGCCCTCAGCTAGTCGTAGCTGGGATCAGCTCCTACATACGGATAAAGGTTCTGTCATACATGGGTAGTTCTGCTATCTCTGTTCTGTAAGATAAACAATGGATGTCTTCATAGAGACTGCATGCTGTACAATTAATTCCCGGTATGCATGCATGCATGCGCCCTACGCACATTATACGCACGTACTTCAATGACATTTCATCCTGATATAACTGCTTATCAGACCTTCACAACGCTACGTGCCCCCTCCCTCTAGAGTGGCGTCCCGCCACTTCATCAGCATGAGGCAATTTAATCTCAAAAAAGGCGCAGTCCATACAGAACAGTCTCAAATCTATGCAAGTCACCTCAAGTCATTTTCTCCTTCTTCCAGCCTTTGCTGCTGATTAGGCATATGACGACTGATTCCAAAGCAGGCTCTCTTTCCTCATATGAAAAGCGGAATGAAGAATCGTTCACAGGATTTGAACCTGGAATGCAGCAGCACATGAGATGAACTGTTTCTCTGATTGGCTAATCCGTAGCCAATACAGCTACTTCTGCCTACTTCAACTCTTGCTCTCTCTTTTTCTGATCGATCTGAATGTCTGCCTTATTTCAGCTATCATCATGATGCTGCGCAAACAGAGTCTTCCCTTTCTGGCTGTCACTCACTGTCAGCTCTTCTTCTCTTCCTCTCTTTGCTCTGTCTCTTTACTGCATGCCACCTGCTTCCGTCTCCTCCCTTCCTTCCTCACCCACACCGTGCCCCCTAAGGAAGAAACTCCTCTTCTCCTAAGTGAGCGCACTTGGTTCAGTTAGATCTCTACTACGAAAAGTCTGTCAGTTCAAGATTCACTTCCAAACTGCTTCTAGAAGCTTTGCAAGCAACTGTTGTTTACTCAATTCAGGCTATACGCAGCTGACTGAATTAATTCCATTTTATTTCTATTTTATTTATTTCTCTTCTAATACAGACTGACATGGCGGCGCCTCCATGAGCCTGCGTGCGTGTGTTGGTCTCTGAGCTGCGGGCGTCCCGTACAGTGGCGGTGCGCGTTAGTTCGGCTCACCCCGGGATTGGCCGGTCCCGTGGCTCACCTCACTATGTTACGTGCCCCTCCCCGTAGGGATGTAGGCCCTCAGCTAGTCGTAGCTAGGATCAGCTCCTATATACGAATAAAGGTTCTGTCATATATGGGTAGTTCTGCTATCTCTGTTCTGTAAGACAAACAACGGATGTTTTGATAGAGACTGCATGCTGCACAATTAATTCCCAGTATGCATGTATGCATGCGCCCTACGCATGTTATGCGCGCGTACTTCATTTCATCCTGACACAACTGCTTGTCAGACTTTCACAACGCTACGGTTTCTATCGACCTTCAGCAGTAGACCACGGGCAAAACCCGGAACATCCATGCTAGCTATGCTATGCTATGCTATCGGTCTTACAGTCTAAACTGAGAGCGATCGATTAGGATTTTTGCAAAGAAGTTAAAATACTGAGAATTTTCCTTTCAAGTTGCTGTAGGAAACACGGTACAGCTAGAAAATGATGATTAGGGTTTTTTTCATGCAAGCTAGAAAATAACTTAATTAGCCCATAGATACATATACGCCAGTGTGCATATACATGCAGCAGCGATCTCATTGTAGCTAAGCCGGGTGCTGCATGCATTTCCGTTCTGAGTCACTAGCAATTAATGTAGGCAATTAATGGAAGGAACTGTTGAATGTATGTAATGCATATCGATCGTTAGATAAACTTGAAAGTGATTGTATACATCAAATCCTAGCAAGCTATTAAAGCTAATTATCTCTCATCACAATCTGATCATATCTTTGTTTCCAACGAATACCAGAGTTGCTTTTCTTATCGGTAACAGATGTAGTCTACCGGCAATTGCCAGTAACCGGTAATGGCCTCAGTTTACCTTCCTTTTACCGACAAAAAAAAATGATAAAAATTATAAGGTCAAAAAAAAAATTTCGCCTGTGGCGCCAACCTTCAAAAACATGTTTTTAAGTGTTTATTGACATTTAAAAAAGCCTATTAACAATATATATATATATATATATATATATATAATAATTTACTATAATTTCAATTATTTTAACTGCTTCGATCACCCCTATATTAAAGTGACATAAAGTTCTAACAGCTCTGTCCAACAGCTACTCCCTTTTCCTTAAATTAACTCTGTTTCATCTTTTACTGTTCTGCTTCTCTTTATCAGGCCTTGAACCGTCGTTTGAGAGCGATCAAAGTACGGGATAAGTAACGACTTAGCAGTACTCAGTGTAGTCGGCTCCTAAGGCATACTTATCCAGAGTTCACATCTTATAAAAGTTAATACTGTTCACAATAACATGAAGAGACTTCCTCTTGCTTGTGTCTTTGTTCTGTTCGATCCATCTGTATTTGTATTCTCATCTGTATCAATACAATTAATAATACAGATCCTAGGACCGACCGGCATGCATCACTTGACCTAGTGACTCTCTTGCACCTTGCATACTGCCAGTTACAACTGGACGGTAAAAGTATAGTAAAAGCACTTTTTCGGACTGTGCCACCTACTAGGCCACCTATGATTGATTGATTGACCTATAACGGAGTGTGAGTGACTGTTAGAATTCTGCTAAGTCTTTTCTGACTGCCAGTAAACTCTGCCGGTAATTACCGGTTACCGGTAATGAAGCTTGTCTACCACCGAAAAAATCGGTAACCCTGACGAATACACTGTGCTGTTAGGAGTAACCAACTTAGTTTGGTTACCGAGGCGGCCGTTAGGCCACTCGATAACCATTTTCATGGTTACGGTAATTCATTTTAAATCATGCAGAGTCACATTGATTACCGTTGTTTCGGTAACTAAAACAGTGGTAATCGTTCTTTTAAGCAAAACAAATTAGTGGGTAAATCGAGTACCAAAGATAGATTTATTGTAAAGTTCTCTTATATCCACAAATATGTATAAGTTAAAGTCAAGTTTTTGATATAATAAAAACAACTTAGATAAAAAAAGTTTAAAAATAATCTTTTTTACATCGTACTGTACTCGTACACTGTGACAGTTTTTAAAGATGCGTTTCTGCTATATTAAATCTCGATCCAACACATTTGTGGGCTAGTTTACGGGCAGATACAGTCAGATTACCGCGGTAGTGGTAGTCCCCTCAGACCCCTCCAGTTACCAAGTTTTGGTTAGCAATTTGATGGTAACCAAAAGCTTTCTGAGAAGGCCGGTAGTTACTCCTAACAGCACAGTGTACCAACGAAGTTAAAAAGAAATAAATCTAAAGAATACCTTAGAATACCTAGAAGAATACATACGTATACGGGGTTCCGCTCAGTTGATCTCTCTGCGACCATTTTACTTCGGGTTTGCTTCCTGTTTCACCGAACCTTCTTTCTCCAAGACTTCGCTTCAGATTCTTAATTCAGATCATCTGAGACTCATCTGCCTGAAGGCTGAGCCTCTGACCCCAACCTAGATCCCAACATCCCAGAGAGACTCCGACTACGATTCCGATAAGAAGTCAGACAATCCAAGAGACCGTCAGTGGCAGCTCTGTCAACCGAATTCAAAGAAGTGGGCACAACGGTTGACCACGAGTGAGAGAGAGAAGGCTAGCGGAGAAAGAGACAGACAGCCTGACACAGGCAGACAGTTGGACAGAGACCAGAAAGACTCCTTTCTCCGATGCACCGACCCATTGCGTTTCCCTTCATGCATTCTAAAATGCCGTTGCAGTTTTCCTCAAAACCTCATTCCCCACTCCTCATTTCCCATCCAGCATTCACTCCCTTACATCCTCATCCCTCCCTCTCCGTTTCCCATTCCCCTTCAAACCCCTCCCATTAATAGTCCATCACATCCTCTCAATACTGTTACAGGACCCCAAATACTCTCCATCCCTCTTGCAAACCTTCCTCTGAGTTACATCCCTCTGCCTCTTCCCGTCTGTTCCACCAACCCACCACCTCATTACACCGCATAGACAGGCGAGACCCCCCTGCTGAAGGCGAAGGCCCAAACCAGTTCCCTCATCTTCCCGTGGGGCCTGATGCTTCTTCGAGACGCCTTAGCTCGGAATGGCGTCTCTCCTGTCCGAGCTACCCAGGCTTCCACCTCGCGTCTCTCATAGATACGGTCTACCAATGCCACCGGGTCGATAAACAATTCCTGGGTGATGGGACAGCACAAACCCTCAGGCACCTCCACGTCCTTCCCGTGGTAATCCCAGCCGATCTGCATGTTGCACTGCCGGTACCAGGATGATGGAATTGAAGGCGGAGAGTTGGGCGTCTTTGCTGAAGTCTTCACGACCCAGGAAGCCAAAAGCAAAGCGGAGACAGCAAACGGGGCCGCGATTCTGTACGTCTCCGGAACTGCGCATGTCACCCCGACAGAAAATACCGTCACGCCCACTCGAACAATCATCGCCTTGAACCACATTTGCGTGTAAGCTGCATGGCTCACCGCCTTTCCCCTTTCATGAAAGAGTGAGAAGTCGACGTCAAAAAAGAAATCATCCAACAGTGAGCTGAACCAAATCAGCACCCAGTCCCAGAGCCGCCTGGTGTACTCGGAAAGGGAGGAGAGCACCAGAAACTCCAGCTTCCACGATGCAGATCTTCTCCAACTGCCTTGGATTTCGTGCACCAATAATTCGGCGCTTTTTTCAAAGTGGTTGGGATCCGACATTGCTGCGAGTCACTGCCTTCCCCTTCTTGAATGAAGGAGACGGGAGATGAGATCCCGATCTTTCAGCGGGTTGATTCCACGAGCAAGAAGGCTTGCTTCCGGCTTTTTCACACTTCGAAGAAATGACAATTGAAACGTGCCTTAAGAAGCTTTGCGCAATCCCAGACAACTTAATTGGTGCCATACGTGTGATTCCGGCATGATTCCGGCCGTCTACAAACAAACGATGATTCGAGAAAATGAGCCGTCTGATGCCGTCTGCATGTTCAGTCTGACATCGCAGTCTTTGCTCGGATTTGCTCGGATCGCCGCGGGGCCCATTGCATGAATTCCACGCGAATGCCGCGAGGACATGCCGGGGCCCTTTTAGTGGAGACTGCTGTGATGGCGGCATGTTTAGCTGCATGCACATGCCCCCGCGAGATCCATGCGCCAAACGCGACGCCATGCAATCCGACGGCCCCTTCGCGGCATCGGCATGCACGGATTGTAATTTTTGTAGGATCCATGCCATCTTAGTCCGTCTACATGTATACATCACGGACGCGTCCGTCTCGCAAATCTCTACGTCAAACGAGAAAGCCGTCACTTCACTTCAAGGGCCGAGTTACTACTCAAAGAACGCATTGCCTGTTCGCTCGTTTTCTGCTGTGCACAGTCGTCAGCTGTCGCCACACAATCGCTGTCGTCATTTAGTGACAAATGTCTCCGCGAGTCACAATAATGTCTGACCTTCGAAACATCACTACGCGGCCTTCACTCGCCCTAGCACTCGCCTAATTGTCGAGGAAGTGACTTATCTGAAACATGACTCTCTCGCGCGACTCACGACCCCGAGCAGCATCTGCTGTGACACGTCAGTATGGGGTTCAAAAGGAATCAAAGTGCTCTCAGTGCGGAGACACAATAAAGGATCTGGGCAGCCACGCCCAACTCTGGAGGCAACGGCGGCTCCATCTCTACCCCTCCCTCGTTCGCGCCCCCTTCCGCGATGCAGTCCCTGCATAGACGGTCCTGCCTGCGCACTTTCCCATGCACGCAGAACTTGTGCGCAGTACACTCTCGGCAATTCTGTTTCCAAAATCCATGGGGGCACCTCTCTGCCTGCGTTCCTGCAATTCCACACTCCGGACACCTACGAGTCCCGACACGCTTGCCGTGCGGACACAGCCCGCTTCCCTTGCACTCTTTGCAAAGTCTCTTGTTCCTTGCATGAACACACAGACAGTTTCCAGCGCACTCGCGACAGAACCGATGGTCTGCCTTGTTGTGAGGGCACTTCGACCCGTTCTCCTCTCTCCCTTCATGTTCACCTTCCACCTCCAGTCTCTGACCATCCCCGACCATCAGTTGCACATTGGCGCCACCTTGTTCCGCAGCGGCAGCGTTTCCCATCACAGCATCCGCTTCTCCTCCTCCTCCTTCATACAGCTCAACCTGTCCAGAATCTACTTCCATCTTCCATAATGTAGGATCATGGACACCCGTGCTGGATGAGAGCGCGATAACGAAACGAAACGGGGGGATAAGAAAAAAATGAAACACGAGCTAGGGAGGAATCTCAGCAAGACGTCGCACTTGGCTTCTTCGACGCAGATTGTCTGTTTACCTTTTCAGGTATGAGTTATGGTTTCACACTCTTCTCACATTCAACTGTATGACATTTCTACTTTTTCGTGTGTGCATAACCGACCGTCTATCCGTTCCCGCATCTGTCTTTTCATTCAAATGCATGGCCTGCCGGGCGCTTTGGGTTTGCCATGGATCCCATCCATGCAGACAGACACATGGTATAGATCTCACCTCTAGATGGTATGGATCTCAGCTTGACCGGCTACCTTGTCATTAAAGCGAGGCCGTCGCCCTGTATAAGGTGGCGGCCGTCCATGCTCTCCATGGCCTGCATGGAGATCGTTTTTTCCCCACGATCTCTCTCTCTCTCTCTTCCTCATCCCTCGCTCGTTTTTCTTTCCTTACTGCATGCTCGTCACGTGTTTACCTCGCAGTACTACGAGCATGCTTCGATACATTTGTTCATACAGTCTCCAGCTTGCCGCAGTACCTCCTTCTTCCCTGTTCATCTCCTCTTCACCTAGCTGACGGCCGGCCTCCTTCATACCTACGCGTCTCCGTTTTCCGTATCTGTCTCCTTCATGCCTGTCGGTAGTACTACCCGTCTCCATGATCATGCATGCCTGCCGCTCTCGGTTTTGTCGCTTCGCCTCCTAGACTCGTGTGTTTCAATGTTGTTCTTCCCTGATCTTCATCTGAGGCACATCTCAGCAACTAGATGAGCCGATCTCCTTCATGCCTACCTATCTCTTTTTTGCCTGTTTGCCTCCTTCGTGCCTGGCTATCTACTTTGTGGCCTGCCTCTCTCCTTCATGCCTCCCTGTCTCCTTTTTGCCTGCTTGCCTCCTTCTTGCCTACCCGTCTCCTAAATGCCCACCTTTCTCCTTTTCGCCTGCTTGCCTCCTTCATGCCTGCCTGTCTCCTTCTTGCCTGCCTGTCTCCTTTTTGCCTGCCTCCCTCCTTCATGCCTGCCTCTCAGAGTTTCCTGCTTCCCTACCTCTCTCCTCCTTGTCTGCCCGTCTCCCTTTTGCCTGCTTGCCTCCCTTTTACCTGCTTGCCTCCTTCTTGCCTGCCCGACTCCTTCTTGCCTGCCTGTCTCCTTGTTGCCTGCCGGCCTCCTCCTTGCCTGCCGGTCTCCTTCTCAATTGCCTGCCTGTTTCCTTCTTGCCTGCCCCCCTCCTTCTTGCCTGGTTGTCTGCTCCTTTCCTGGATGTCTCCTTTGTGCCTGCCTCTCGCCTTCATGCCTCCCTGTCTCCTTTTTGCCTGCTTGCCTATGTCTCCTTTTTCCCTGGTTCCCTCCTTCTTTCCTCGCTGTCTCGTTCTGGCCCGCCATTCTCCCTCTTGGCTGACTGTCTCCTTCTTGCCTGCCTCTCACCTTCATGCTTCCCTGCCTCTTTCTCTACCCTCTTTCTTACCTGGTTGTCTCCTCCTTTCTTGGCTGTTTCCTTTGTCTCTGCCTCTTTCCCTTAATGACATGTCCTCACATCCTTTTTTCCGCTGCTTGCCGCTTCTTACCCACCTGTCTCCATAATACTTATCTTACTCCTTTTTGCCAGCTTGCCTCCAGGGGACCTTCATGCCTGCCTATCTCCTTCTTGCCTGTCACTCTCCTTTTCACCAACAGTATTTGCGTCTCATATTAACTCTGGGTCGATCGACTTGCTTTCACCACCTATTTCATGTTTCTCACCATCTCTCTTCATCTTTACCATTCGGGTTTGTCTTTCTTTCACAATTGCGGTACGTTTGAGTTCATCGTTGTCTCTGTTGCTATACACCTTTTACCCCCAGGGTGGTGGTCAGAAAGCCGTTTTTGAAATGGGAAGATGCCGGTGGGCCGAAGGCCTACCGCAGAAGTTTCCGGTAGGCGCCGTACGCGCCGCCGGGAAACTGCCGGTAGGTGCCGAAGGCGCCGCCTGGACTGTCACTGCCGATGGGCGCCGAAGCGCTGCATGCGTGCATGGACCTTGCCAGTGGGCGCCGAAGGCCGGCGTCACTTGCATAGACCTTGTCGGAGGCATGACGTGACATGTGCATGGACGCATGCGTACATGTACATCGTTCGTTGATCATCGGTGTTTGTGCATGAGTCCCGATGAGTCCGGTCTCTCATGTCTTTCAATGTCTTCTCATGTTTTTTCCATCAACTTGGCAGTCTGCACCGGAGGCTCCGGAGCCGAGACTGGAGCCAAAATGAAGATAGTGTTCTACCCAGCCTTTCTTTGCAACTTGTAGAAGGAGGGACTAAGCCGTCTCCTTCCGTCAGAATCCGTCTCCGTCCGTCTTCTGCGGTCTCCTGTCATGTCCTGCCGTCTACGCGAAGCAGAGGCAGTTATGCAGCCAGTCAGATCCAGTGAGCCCCTCCGTCAATCACTCACTGACAGCCAGGCTGAGCCAGTCAATCAGTCAGCCAGTCAGCTTGTCAGCTAGTAAGCCAGCCAGTCAGTCTGCCAGTCAGCCATGCAGCCACTGGCAGTCAACCAGCAAGTCAGTGCAAGTCAGCCAGTCAGTCAGCCAGTCAGTCAGCCAGTGAGTCAGTGAGTCAGTGAGTCAGTCAGTCAGTCAGTTAGTGAGTCAGTCAGTGAGCCAGTCAGTCAGCCAGTCTGTCGGAGAGTCAGTCAGTCAGTCAGTCATGAGTCAGTCAGTCAGTCAGTGAGTCAGTCAGTAAGCCAGTGAGTCAGCCAGATTCACCCAATCAGTCGGTGAGTCAGTCAGTCAGTCAGTCAGTGAGTCATAAGTCAGTCAGTCAGTCAGCGAGTCAGTCAGCCAGACAGTGAGTTAGTCAGTCAGTCAGTCTGTCAGTAAGTTAGCCTGTCAGTGAGCCTGCCAGTCAACCAGTAAGTCAGCGCAAGTCAGCCAGCCACTCAGCCTGCGCGAGTCATTCTGCAAGTCGGGCAGTTAGTCAGCCGCAGTCAGTCAGTGAGTCAGTCAGTCAGTCAGTCAGTCAGTCAGTCAGTCAGTCATGAGTCAGTTAGTCAGTCAGTGAGTTAGTCAGTCAATGAGTCAGAGAGTCAGTTAGTCAGTAAATCAGTAAGTCAGTCAGTCAGTCAGTCACTGACAGTCAGTCAGTCAGTCAGTGGGTCAGTCAGTGGGTCAGTCAGTCAGTCAGTGAGTCATGAGTTATGAGTCCCTCAGTCAGTGACTCAGTGAGCCAGACAGTGAGTTAGTCAGTCAGTCAGTCAGTCAGTCTGTCAGTAACTTAAAGTCAGCCAGTCAGTCAGCCTGCTAGTCAACCAGTAAGTCAGCGTAAGTCAGCCTGCCAGTCAGCCCGCGCGAGTCATTCCGCAAGTCAGGCAGTCTCAGCCGGTCAGTCAGTGAGTCAGTCAGTGAGTCATGAGTTGTGTCAGTTAGTCAGTCAGTCAGCCAGTCAGTGAGTCAGATGTGAGTTAGTCAGTCAGTGAGTTATGAGTTATGAGTCACTCAGTCAGTGAGTCAGTGAGCCAGACAGTGAGTCAGTCAGTCAGTCAGTTAGTCAGTCTGTCAGTAAGTCAGCCAGTCAGTCAGCCTGCCAGTCAACCAGTAAGTCAGCGCCAGTCATTCCGCAAGTCAGCCAGTCAGTCAGCCAGTCAGCTAATCAGTAAGCCGGTCAGCCGTGAGGGCCTTCCTGAAGAAGAGGACGTGGAGTCATAGCTAACTTTGAAGACGGGTACAAAAAGCGAAGTGTACAGCTTAAACGGTGCACTCGGAAGAAAGAGGCGCTCTGTGACTGGTTCGGGTCAGGTTGGGACGATTCTAACTCTGATGTGCCACTGTGCCAGCAGCTAGCGCAAGGGAAACGTGGCCCGTGGGTCACCAACTCCCGGAGAGTTCAGGGCCGACGACCTAAAATCGGAGTGTGTTTTGTGGAGTGTGTTGTTTCGGAGAGTTCATAAAGGCCCGAAAGACCTAAAAACGGAGTGTGATCACCATCATTGGTGTGTCACAGCCCAAGGACCTAAATACGGAGTATGTCAGAGATACATACCGCGAGTTGTTGACCCACGACGCGGCCAGATGCAGCAAGATGTTTCAATGGAGGATAAATGACTTTAAATTTCTTTTTTAAGAAAAATTCTAAGAAAAGATACTTTAAAATGATTTTAATATATCATTTTATAGTGCAATATTTAGTTACTACTATTCTACTAGAACCATGTCATTATTTTTACAAACTTCTTTTTCACTACATATATGTAAAAGAGAATGACCAAATGATGGTCAAACGGAATGCAGAGCTAGATCTCCATGATGGTGGAACTACTTCATGAAATAGTCTGTCCGTCAAGGCAGAGTAGAATGAACAGCCGAAAGGCATTCAATCAGCTAGTGCTGCACAAAGTGAATCGATCTAAACTGGCTGGTACTGAATGCGCGCAGCACAAAATCGTATAAAATCGAATACGCATGCGGCAATCCCATCCCGGCCAGCACGCTCGGCCCGGTAGCTAGGTCTAGAGCTAGGTCCAGAAGCAAGTATAGATACGCGGCAGGCTGGTACTCTATACTTCAACTCCCCCCCTCGATTACGTTTCTATGCAAAGAGAAAGAAACGGAAGCGAAACACCAGGGAAAGATAAAGATAAAAGGAATGAAACAGTCTTTTGGTCTGATTGCGTGAGAGCCAATAAAATCTTTTCTTGCTTTCACTTGTCTGCTGGTGTCGTTGATCGAAGAGCATGCACCAACAGAATGCAAAGAGACAGAGGGCTAGACATCACAAGAACAAGGTAGAAGGCTAGACATCATAAGATCAGTTGACTCTGGTCTGCTACTTTAATAAGTCTACCCATCTCCGGTCTGCCTCTTTCGTTCTGCCTGTCTGATGCCTTTGAAAAGATATGCTTCGCAACACTGGAAAAGTAATAAGGAAAGAAAAAATCGATGCAGTGGCTGTGTAGAAAGACAGAGAACAAATCGCGTCTTGCATGCTTTTCCATCAAAGTTCGATCACATGCACAGTTTGCACTCACTGCCTAACAAGAGAAAACAAACACTGCAAACCTTACATTCGCAACTGAACGGAGCGTCCTTGTATCCCCCCTCACTCCAGTGTGCACATGGATGGATGTTGACTGGCAGAAGACATAGAAACAGCCAAGCACAGATGAAAAAGTCATTAAGATTCTGAATCCCCCCCCCCCAAAGAGGCGCTTCCGAAACCTTTCCTTCCTCTATGATCCTTGGCAAGCAGACAAGCGAAGTCATAGTAGAAAAGCTGCAATACTCTCAGCTCTTGGCGGCCCGCAAAGCAGCTGTGAGCAGATGGTACACTGACGGCTCAGTGCGGTCCAGGCAGCAGCTGGTGGCAGCTGAGGTGAGGGTGGCTCTTAGCAGAAATGGCGGCAATCATGCTACTGGCGGTCTTTGTCTACGTGCTCGATCTGGGTGATGTTGTTGAGGAGAGAAGCTGAAAGAGCTTGGGGGAACAGTTTTATCTGGCGTCCACGTTGGAGTCTTCGATAAACGAACATCATCGTGCAATATGACGTCTCCCAGCAGAGACCTACAGGCGCAGCAGTAGCTGCAGGTTAATCTTTCCTCCACAGCTTCCAGATTAGAAGGAGAAAACTTCCTGAAAACTTTCTCTCATTCCACCTCTGACTGGAACGGATGGCTTTCAAGCAGTGGAAAGGTGGAGCAAAAAATAGCTGGAGAGATAAGGAGATAGAAATCATTGCGGTCGTTGACTGACCGAAATGGGACACAATAGAGCGCTGTCAACCATAAATTTAAAAAGAATGACCAAATGATGGTCAAACGGAATGCAGAGCTAGATCTCCATAATGGTGGAACTACTTCATAAAATAGTCTGTCCATCAAGGCAGAGTAGAATGAACAGCTGAAAGGCGTTCAATCAGCTAATGCTGCACAAAGTGAATCGATTTAAACTGGCTGGTGCTGAATGCGCACGGCACAAAATCGTATAAAATCGAATACGCATGCGGCAATCCCATCCCGGCCAGCATGGCGCTTCGGCACTGCGCAGCACGGCCTGCACGCTCGGCCCAGTAGCTAGGTCCAGAAGCAAGTATGGATACGCGGCAAGCTGGTACCCTATACTTCAACTTATGTATAATAATATAAATACTTATAAATACTATTTTTCGGGAAAAATCCGGTATGAAGCGGTTTTTGAGTGGGAAACTGCCGGTGGTTTGTTTTTTTTTTAATGGAAAAAGGCCGGTAAGTGGTATAAAAGAGCCTACAAAATCTGACTAGTGCCCAGGGAGTAACACCTTTGCAATTCGTGTAAGTACCACAACATCTTTTTTTGACCCTATTTATACCCTTTTACAACAGCAAAACAATGCACCTATCATGCATTCTATATAATTCGAGTCATACTAAATTCGTCACATTGTCACACTGCAACTACTCAAAAATTAAACATTTTGGTTCTTTTTTTTTTTTCTTCTACTCAGCAACACTATTACTTCTAATTACAATCAAGAATTTTGATGTAAACTACAATCGAATTGATAAAACTAAATAACAAAGCTCTTCTTCTGAAGTTCTTCAATCTTCATGGTATGAGAACAATATAAGAACGTCGTTTTGTAGGATAGAATAGGGTATCTATCTATATTTCTCAATCTGTCTGCACGAATAGGTGCGTATAGGTCCATCTAATTTACTTACATCTTGAACTATTCAAATCGACGCACGCATGGAACTCTCTCATCAGGGCCCCGGCATACCCCCGAAGGGGGTATCCTGCAACATCCTGCATGCTGTGATGGCGGAGGCGCAAGAAATCTGTGCGAACTCACAGAGTCACTTGTTGCTCGCGGCGTCCCTACAGCTCTTTCCAAGGCAGTTGTTGGAGCATGTTGGAGCAGCTTGGTTTACACTGACTCATGGTCTGGCCAGTCTCCATGTCCGAGTGTGTGTGCTAGCTCGTAAGAGTGTAGCTTCTCCGATCAGTTTGCCGTTCATTAAACTGCCAAAGATCGGTGATGTTCAGTCTCCGTTTGCAGTAGGACAAGCCTGCCGTTTTATCTTGTGTTTTCTGTGGAGGAAGATGGAAGAAGAAAATTCCCCTGACCCCCTTGAGCTCAGTCCAGAGTGTCTGCTCCATGTCCGTCAGTATCGCCCCATCGATTCTGATTTGATTGTTGCGGCTGTGGAGCGCGGGGATGTAGAGGAAGTGGTGATGCTAATCAGGCTGGGGGGGGATCCTAACACAGGACGAAAGTTGACGGAATGGGAAGTGAATGAACAGTGGGAAGACATTTTAGATCGCGTCTGTGATGAATTCAGAGAGGTCCGAATACCCGATAGAGAGAGCCCTGCCTGGACAGAAGAATGGCAGCAGAAGGTTGATCGGATTGTTGACAAGTTTAGGTGGCCTGTCGTCTGCATTGCTTCTCAGAGGGGTGACACCAACATGGTGAGTGCCCTTCTGAAGTGCGGTGCAAGCCCCGTAGCTCGAGGTGGTCTTGCTTTACTCACCCCCCTCCGTCTCGCCTGTCGCCATGATCAGACCGAGACTGCAGATGTTCTCCTCAAAGCGGGGGCAGGGGTCAACGATTTTCTGTCTCAAGAACAGTTTATGAGGTCCGATTGCATGACGCACACGCTTAGACAGATGCTCCGCCAGCGCAGATTCGAGATGACCGTACGCGTCCCCCAACCCCCCGAACTCTCTCTCCCCTCCGTGTTCGCAAAAGCAGGCAGAAGCCCCCTCCATGACGCCATAGAGGCAGGCAGCATGCCTGCTTTCGAGTGGTTGTTGGCCCACGGTGCGGATGTGAACAAGCAAGATCCAATCTCCCAAGAGACGCCTCTCCACATGGCAGCTGTGAATGACCGGCTGGACATGTTAGAGCGTCTCTTGCAAGCAGGGGCAGATAAGGAGAAGGGGAATTCCAAGGGGGAGGCCCCCCTTCATCGGGCGGTAGAGGCAGGCTACGCAGAGCCTGCGCGTGCCCTTCTCAAACACGGGGCCGACGTGAATGCCACGGCAGAAGACGGCCGCACGGCCCTACACGTGGCTGCGCGATTCAACCGTGCAGAGTTCGTGGCTATCCTCGCAGACGCGGGGGCGGACATGAACGCCCGCACCCACCCCCGCCCGCCTCTCCTCACCCAGGCCCTTCAGGCGCACAGGGAGAGGGAGAGAGAGAGGGAGGGGGAGAGACGGGAAGCAGAGGCAGGCGAAATGCCGCAGGGGGAGAGAGCAAATGGGGAGATAGCGGGGGCAGACAACCAAATTCTCCATGACCTTCTAGACATCATAGTGCCTAGTTTTCACGTCCGAATGCAGAGAAGGACGGATCCTTCCCTTTCGAGGAATCTGCTCATGGGAAGGGGGAACGCAGACACGGACAGAGATGACGGAGAGGAAGGGGGTAGCGGGATGAACTGAGAGGGAGGGCGTGTGTGAGAGAATGGAGGGAGGGGCAGTTTAGGGAAAGAGAGGAGGAAGGACTGGGCGGGGCGTCAGGTGCCAAGAAAATGTCATGAAATTCCCTTGCTTGCTGTTTCTTCAAAAAAGAAGAGAGCCAGAAGCCGTGAAGGAAAAAAAAAGAAAAGGGACATTCGAGAGATCCTCAGAGAAGAAAAAATAGGACACGCACTGAACTCTGAGCGCCTCTTTCTGCCCCTCTCTCCCTGTCCCCCTCCCTCAGTCTCTCTTGCATGCATGCACACACACGTGTACGCATCCCGCTTCTCTGTAATTTAAAACACAAACCTCTTCTCTGTCTCTGTGAATGTGGAAGTGGTCAGTGCAGAGCAGAGCAGAGCGGCGTCCAGTCGTTTTTCGTTTTCGCTTGAGGATTCGAAATTCTCTCTGCCGCTGTCTGTCTTCCGCCATTCTCTGAACGGAGAAGCCTGCGGATCCCCCCCTTCAACAGTACCTTCCGGTCTTTCTTGGAAAGTTTGTACGTTGCGATACAGAGCGATCGAAGTGCCTCACCCTTTTTGTGCACCTGGGCGGTGCGGGCACCCCACACCTCGCTGCCTACCCAGAGACAAGCGCAACTTCTTTTCTTCTTTGACCGGGAGCAGGAGCGTGCATTGCCCTGCAAAGGGAGTTGGGGGCCATGGGAGGGTGGGGCCTTCTTGTTTGGTTTTTCCTTCCGTACACTTTGATACTGCTTTCTGGTCAGGAGGTGCGGTTTTGACCGGAAACATTAGACCCTTAGACAATTTCTGAAGTCTGAATGAGTCGGTGATTTGATTTGTGTTTCGGTGTTTATGCTTGCATGTGTGTAAGTATCCGAGCTGTGTTTCCATGATATTCGCTGTAAGGCAGACCATCACCCTTGCCCTCAGCTGGTTCCTTCTCGTCTTTTCTCTCTTGTGCCTCCCCTCCTTCTGCTCCCAGTTTTCTCCTCTGCTCCCTCCTTTCCCCTCTTTCTTTCTGCGCGTGTGCATGTGTGGTGTTCGTGAATGAGTGAGGGGAGGGAACGGGAGTGGGAAAGCTTTGGGGGATGAAAGTGGACAAGAAGGCGTTCACTCAGAGGAAGAAAGAGGCGCACATGCAGAAGTAGACAAGGAAGCCATGCAAAAACACACACAGAGATGCAGACGAGCTGTAGCTGGGAGGAGGGAGGGGGGAAGGAATCTAGGGGGGAATGGGACTGCAGTTGTCTCGCTGTGGGAGCATGTTGTTTGCGTGCTTGTAAGTTTGTGTGTGCCTCTCGTTTTTATCCCTGGATCATCGCTGGTTGGATGCCCCTCCATCCAGAGACAATGATTTGAATGCATGTACGTGTTGTCCTGGCATCGGTGACATTCTACTTTCATCACGTCAGTGAATCTCCGTATTCTCCCTCCCGGGTGTCCACAGCAAAAAGGGTGCCAAACTAGGTGCCAAATCGGTGTTTTTCTCCGCCGCTCTGTCTTTTTCACCCCACCATGATTCTTGTTCAGACTTGGTGCATTCCCATACATTTATTCCTAGTCCGCTTGAGTCTTGACCTAGGTCTTGACCCCAAATACCCGGGCGGCCGGGCCCGGCAAGAGAGCGCAGTTGTCAATCGATTAAACTAGAGATTAGAACGGCTGGAGACAGTTGTTATATTTAATAAATTAACTTCGAGTTAATTGTCACTGAAGTTGTCAGCTAGGTTGTCAGACATCCAACTCCGGCTTCTTATTTCTCCTAAGCCGTGGGCGGCGCGGGCCGGCCTGGCCAGGCTTGTTCTAATGACCGCATACATAGCCGCATGCGTGGATGTTCTCAAAAACACGCTACAAAAAAATATAGAAATCAATCATAGAAAAATCTGTAGGAATTGATTGATTTTGATTGATTGATTGATTCGTTCCGCGCTAGGCCTTCTCGCGATAACGAAATTGATGGGAAATCTTAGTGAAATCGAAGCTACCGAGGGAAATCTTATAGGCTAGATTTTAGGGAAGTGACCCGGAAGTCCATGGGAATTAGAAAATTGATGGGAAATCTACGTAAAAATTTCTTACAAATTTCTGACTAATTTCCTTGTGTCAAATTATGACTCAGATAGTGTCAGATTTCCCTACTAGGTTTTCTATTAACGCATGCCGGGGGCGAGTGGGGTGCTTTTTGCCCCTCCTTCTGCATAGGAGACTGGCGCTTTTCCGTAAAAAACTCGTTCTCATAATTGGTAAGGAGTTAGAAGCTGAAACTTTGTGTAAGAAGAGGTTATAACGATAGAAAAAGAACTATGGAACAGATTTTTTATATCATTTCTAGAAACATAGGCTGCCATATAAATTTTATGAGTTTTATACCGTTTTTCTTACTGTTGAAAACCGTTAAAAAATGACCGCAAAATAAAAAAATTTGTATGGCAGCCTATGTTTCTAGAAATGATATAAAAAATTTGTTCTATAGTTCTTTTTCTATCGATACAACGTTTTTTTATACAAAGTTTCAGCTTCTAATTCCTTACCAATTATAAGAACGAGTTTTTTGCAGAAATGCGCCGCTTTAGGGGGGCAAAAAGCACCCCACTCGCCCCTGGCATGCGAATTTCCCTTCCCTCAATCATCATCATCATCATCATCCCCGTGTCCATTCATTTCCTATATCAGATTTCTTATTAATTTCCCTTGGATTTCCGTGAGATTTCACTTAATTAGATTTCCCCTAGGATTTCTCTGAGACTAGCCCTATAAAACTTTTAGTAAATATGACTAAATATTATAAAATATTACAAAAAATTCATATTTTAGTCATATTTTACTT